>JAJDON010000039.1:0-86861 GCA_022036555.1 Microstegium vimineum
CTGATTGTTATTTCCTTATACTACTGGAAACTTGAATTCTTCTGTGTGTGCAAAAACCCCATAGAAAAAAAATGAATACCGCAGAAAAATATTTACAAAAACAGAAATATAATAACAAAAAATTTTTGTATTTTTCTATGCCTTCGCGGCCAGAAAGGGTTTTTTTTTTGTGTGCCCCAAAACGCGCAAAAAAAATTATTTTCCCTCCAAAATTAAAAAAACGGTTTGTTCTGTGTTTTAATACTCACAAAAAAAGGGTAAAAAACCCGACAGAAAAAAAAATTTTTCTTTTTAGTGTTGCCCCCCGTCAGAAAAAATGGGGTGCACTGACAGGGAAAAATTTTATTCTATCGAGTTAGGCCAACACCCCAGAAAAAATATTTTTTCCCCTATGTGTGTTAACAAACACCAACAAAATAAAAATACTTCCCCATACAGCAAATTGGATACATTAATTATTTAAAAAACAGTAGAAAATATCATATTAAAATTTGTGAACTGTCCATAAAAATATTTTAAATCACCACATAAAAATTTAGCTTTAAAAAATAAAGATAAAAGTCCAAAGTTTAGCAAAATTAAATTCAAAAAGAAAACTAGGCTACATGTAAATGATCGATGCCCAAAAATTTTCCCGGCATAAATTAAAATTAAAAAAGCATTGCCCAACTCACCCCAAAGCAATTCAGTTTCAGCCCAAGATGAAAAAAATACCAAATGCATCTTTTGGGTCATTTTAAATATTTTAAAACTACAGCTAAAAGATTGGGGCCAAACCTACTAGTTAATGTGCACAAGCCAACTCCTAAAAAAAGAGGAAACCAGCACCACATCCATGTTTTTGCACCTAAACACAACCATCAAATAATTAAATTAAAGATCTCCATTGTTGCCCGGAAAACCTTGTTTTTGTGTTGTCGGAACCTTGATTTTGCCAAAAATTTTGCACCCTGAAAAATCCTCACTTTTGTGGCCAACATTTTTAGCATTATTGGCAGATTCTGAAGCAGCATGAGAAGAACGAGTTGCCTAAATTTCCCAACAAAGGTACAAGTAAGTAAAATTTGTCTCCCAAACAATATAACACTTTTTACCCGAAGTCCCCTAAATTTGATTTTAAAGGGTCATTTGAATGTGGTACCCTTTAATTTTGGAAAAGGGTTTTTAAAGGCTCAAACGGGTTGGTTTAACGGGTGGTCCCTTTTGGGGTTTTCATTCTGAATATTACCCCCAAAATAAAAATTTAGTTTCTACTTTGCATCTAAAACTCTCTAAGTGAGGGAATCTAACAACAAAACAAAACATTTGTAATGGGGTGAAAATACCCCACAATTGCTTTCATAGAGGACAAGAGCCCTAAAAACTTCTTCCGGTACAACCAAGTCCCTGAAAAGGTTGGGAGGTGAGAGCGCCCCCATAAAGGGCTTTTTTCCCTTATAGCGTCCAAGCCCCCAAACTCACAGATGATTGTGCCCTCCCCTTTCTCACCCTTTCCCTTTTTCACCGTTTTACTCCCGCCATTTTTGCCATGGTGGTGAGAAGAGGGGAACTGACTAGCGGTTGTGCGTGATGGAGGAGAAGCAATGGGCGGTGCGGAACTACGGACGGTGCGACGTGGCTTTTCTCCCCGGGACTACAAAGCGGGCGGACGGGGAGGTGGGTTGCCTTCACGGTGAGCTGGGGGTGCGGCAGGCTAATGATGTCGGAGGCGGCTTGGGAGGCCCGGCGGCCGTTGAGGTGGGATTTGTTAGCTTGACTCGGATTGACTAGTTTCCGAAAAAAAAGCACCCCTGGTTGTGCGGAAGTTCTTTTTTTGTAAAGCTCTTGTGTTCGTCGAAAAAGAAACTTGCCGCCGCTGCCAAAAAAAAATTGGGGGCGTTTTTATTGGTAACATGTTTTGAGAGTGTCCCCCATGCCAGAAAGCTTCCCCGGGGTTTTGGGGTGTTTTTGATAAGCCGAGGGAATTTAAAAATTGGGAAAAATTTGTTCTTACTGAAAATGTTGTGAATGCAAAATTCTGTAAATTTTATTTTTCAGTTACTTGTGTTCATTTGATTTTGGGTATCCGGGAGAGGAGGGTGAGTTCCCTGGAAACTGAATGATTTATTTAGTTCTGAAAATGAAAGAACATTCGTCGGTTACCTTTTATGTTAAAAGTGCGCTTTGGCCCAAAATGTTTAGTTTAAACCCCTATAAACCCCGATGTAGCTGAGGTTCTTGTTTTAAAAGGGGTTTGTTGGCTTGCTCCCCAAAATTAATGCGCTATTTTAGTTTAAGTTGATGAAAGTTTAAACCCCTTTATTACTTTTATTGTGGTAGACCCTTTAAAAATTATTAATGAAATGCTTGTAATGTTTCTGGTTGAAGAGTGAAAAGGGTGGCAGATAAAAGGGAAAAGGCAAGATAAAAAAAATCTAGGGTTTATGTTTAAATTTTTTTTCTCAAGTGTTATGTTTATCCTTATCCCCATTTGTTCCCTAGCTTACATTGCATGCTAATTGGAATATTATTCTGTTTAGGTTCCCCGGGAACACGTAACTTAAATTTTTTTGAAAGGGATTGGGAAAACCCTAGAAAAAAATTGTTTTTAAGTTAAAGATATGCAATCTTGTTTTTGCAAAGGACCTGAAAAAATTGTACCCGTGACAAAAATTTAAGGGAGGTTTTAAAAGGCCTCCCCTTTAAAGTTGTTCCTTTAAAAAAAAGTAATACTAAAAAGGAAAGGGTTAAAAAAAAAAAGCTGAAATGATTTTGTGTGATCCCAAAAAAAATTTTAAAAAGTGAAAAATTTTGGAGAAACAAATTTGCAAATAATTTAAAACCCAAATTCGGCCCGCTTTTGTTTGGTTTTTGTATTAAAATTTGGGGCAATTTTAGTATCCAAAAGTTGGGCCCTGATATGTTTTTTTTTTTGTTTATACAAAGAAATTTCAAAATTTTTTAAAAACTTTGATTTTGGCGAACAAAAAGTTTTTCAGAAAATTGGTTTTCCTTTTATAATTTTACTATTTTTTATAAATTTGCTATGTATTCATTGTGTTTTTTGTGTATTTTTTTATCCGACAAAATTACCAAAAGTTAAAAGGTCCCAAAAAAATGGGTGTCATAGTTTTCATTTAATTTGTACTCTGATCCTTTTTTGTTTGGGGGTTCCCCTCCCTTTTTCCCTTAAAAGAGCAGGCAAGGGAAACCCAATTGCAGGCTTTGCAGGGGAAAGGCGCCCATGTTCTAGTGAACTTAAAAAAAAAACTTTAAGATAGCTAAAGAGAAGTCGCCGACCCTTTGGGGCGGGGGTGAATCACACCCAAAACTGTGAAATGGCCCCGGGGTTGGGGTGAAGAAGTGTGGATGGCAGAGATGGCCCCAAAATTTCCCATCGGACTAAAAAGGGGGTTTTTTCGGAAATGTCCAAAAGGAATTTTTTCAAAATTTTTGTTTTTTTAAAGCTTTTTTTGGAAAATTGTGGCGTTTTATTCGCTGTTTGGGCTTGGAAAATTGTGATATCAATGTGGGGAATCGCAAATTTAAATTTATGGGAGTATCTTTTGGAATTTAAAAATGTTTTGAAGGGGGGTTCCCAACCCAAAATGAAGACAGTTAAACAGTGAAGATAAAAGGCTATGGAATAGTAGTGGATTGATAGGGAAAAAAGTTTTTTTCCCTTTCTAGCCAAAGTGATCAAAAAGTAGCCCCAGCAGAGGGGAAGGGGTTTTTTTCTTCCTAAACAAACACCCCAAAAAAAGGGAAAAATTCCAAAGGGTTTTTTTTTTAAAACCCCTGAATAAATTTAGCAAAGTGGTGGGAAAGGGGTAAAGGGGGTTTGTTTTAAAGCTGAGGAGGATTAATAATCTTGTTTAAGACCAAAAATCAGACCGGTTTTTAGATAGATCGGCGTAGACGTTGCATGTTAAAAAGGGGACCACGATCCCTGCGAGGGTTACCGGGGCCCTGCGGGACCTTTAAAACCCCTTGTAACCCTGTATATGAGCTGCCCCATCAATGAAGGGGTTTTTGTTTGGGTTTCACAATCAATTTTTTACATGGGATCGCAGTCTTGGGTTCCCCTTTTCTTCTTCTACCGCCCCTCTTGTCCCCCGGGATCCCACCTTTCCCCCGTCGGCCCAACTATCCATCGGGCTGCCTGGAAAAATTTTTTCTTGCGATGTCGGGATGCAGCTTTTCCCCATCCCCTGACGGCGGGCGCCTCCTTCACTAAAACCCCCGGGGCCCCCCTCCCCCCCCCCGTCCCTTTTAGTCCGTGAAATCCCCCACCAAGCCAGTGAGTCAATCTTAGGAGTTTCCCAAATCGCTGTTTGGCGGTGTTTCTTGCGATTTCGGCAAATTGGCCTCACCCCCCAGCCCCCGACGCCCCCCGGGGCCCCAAATGTTTGTGACCCAAAATTTGGGGGCCTGGTCGATCCCAAAGCATATTGGTGGGGGGTTTTCAATTCCCTTTTAAGGAGTCCCGGGGGATGGGGCGCGCTCCGAAGGTGGGCGTACCCCCATTTTGGCACGGGATCCACGGCCAGTTCCCCGCAACAAGTCCACCGCGTGTTTTACCCAGAGGGGGAGTTTTCCCATCCCCTTTTCCAGGGCGACATGGAATTACCCCCTACACCGGCAAGTCAAGCGCCCCGCCGCCCCTTTGCGCGACGTGGCCGTCGGTTCTCGAAACCTTTTTCAGGTGCTAACATGTTCGTGGCTTCCTCCAAAATTTTTTAAGTGTGTCGGCCATCCCTTTCCCAAAAACCCCCCCCAACCTTCCCCTTTTCCCCGGGTCCTTCTTTTGTTGGAGGGGGAAGTAGAGTCGGCACGAGAAGACCGCCCTGACTCACGCTTGTCGGTTTGGGGCGGTTCCGGATCGGGGGGATCTGGTGAAGGGTTTCCCCCAAAACCCCTCCCTTCCCCTGCTCCCGCTGCCCGGGACCCCAACCCCGCCCCCCTTCTTATCTCAGGGCTCCCGGGGCCCCCCCCGCCCCGACAACCCAAACCCCCGGGGGGAAGAAGCAGGTGTGGCCGGGCGGCAACAACAAGACCCGGTCCCCGCCCCCCGGTTGGACAAACCGGGGCTCAACCCCCTGGACCGGCATGGTGCGGCCCAGCAGATGCCCCTTTTTCGTTCCGGCCCCTTTGGGGTTTTTTGGGCCCCGACCCGGGCCCCTTTCCCAAAAGGCGTATTCGCTGCTTCGGCCCCCCCCCGATAACCCGGGGTGCCCCCAAATTGGCCTCGGGCTTGGAAAAAAGGCCTGCTCCCGCCCGGTAAATTGGCAAACCCCCCTTCCGGTTCCCCAGAGTTTTCCGAATGGTATTCAAACCGGGGTTGTCGCCCTGTATCTGCCCCGGGGAAATTTTCCCCTTTTCCCAACCCGTCTATCTTTCCCCCCCCTATAAAGGTTGGCAATGGCGAGTCCCTTCCCGGTACTCATCTGGTGCTATATTGCCAAAATAGTCCCCCCCTAAACCTTTTAAAAATCTTTTTTTTTTAGTTTAAAAAAACCCTCTCTGCCCTTCTCTTAACTCGGATTAAAAGTTTTTTTTCAAAATTTTTCCCTTTTGGGTTTTTTGCAAAGGGTTCAAAGGGGAGAGATTTTCCCCATTTAAAGCGGGGGGATCTGTTTCCCCTTTACACCCCGCTCTCCTCAAGCTCTTTGGTGCCGACCCCCCAGGGCTTGGGGACCCGCGCTTTGGAATCCCGGGCGTACAACTTCGACAAGACCCTTTGCCCCCTTTTTATCTCCAGTTCACAAAGTTTTTCCCCGAAAAATTAAAATTGTGAAGTTTTTCGCTGGGAAGATGTTTTGGCTGTTTGTTTTTTTGTTCGCAATCGTTTTTATGTTCCAAAATTTTAAATAGTTCATGTGTGTTTGGACATACCCCTTTTTCTAGCTTTTCCCGGGTTTTTTAATTTTATCTTTTTCAAAGATGATACTTCATTATGTATGGACATTTCCCCCTCGTGAAAAATTGTGTTTACCTTTTCATTGCTGGTTTTTTTTGCTTATTTTTCATCTAATTTCCGGTTTCCCCTTCTCGCTTGCCCCAAAATGACAATGGGCCCCGGGTTCGATAAATTGCCAAAGCGAACACACGTTATGGACCCTGCTTTTTGCCTCTTTGGGAAAATACAAAATTTTCCAAAAAGGGAAGGCAAGGGGTATCATTGGGGGCATGAATGATGACCAAAATTTTTAACCCTGTTGGCATGCCCCTTGCCCTTTGGGTGAAGCTTTTCCAAGCAACTCTCCCCATCAAAACCCTAGGCCCCTGTCAGTTGAGTGGGCTGATCACCCCCTTTGGGATGCCCCGAATTTATTAGTTTGTGTTTTTTGGGTGCCCCTGAAACCCAATTTAGCCCACGTTTCCCCAAGTTTTTGTCCCCGCTTATTTGTGCCCCCCTTGGGTATTCCCAAAAGATAAGGAAAATAGGTGTTGATCTAATAGCCGTCATTTATCATCTCGGTAAATTTTTTCTTCAACCCAGTCCGTTTTCCCTTTTTTTTTGGAGTATGCCCCCTTTGACAACAAAACGACCCCCTGAAAGGTCCCTTTTTGATTTTGGAAATTTAATGCAAAATTAGGGGATAATTTTGTGTTTTTGTGTATATATAAAGGGATTAGTTAAGAAGTTTGTATGTTTTAAGGAGTTATTGACAGAGACATTTACCCGGAGTCATGGACCCAAAGGGGGGGATAAAAAATGGGCTTTTGGGATGGCCGTTTTAAATGTGAAGGGCAAGTGGTGAGGTTGGGCCCTTTGGGCCCATGCAACCCGGGGAAGAGAAGTGAGGGCGATCGATGAAAAATATGGTCCGGTGATATGGGGTCATATCATTTTGTGATAGGTTGGTGCCCTGTGTTCATAAATTGGGATGGAGATGGAATGGAATGCGCCCAAAGGGAAAGGTTAATTAGGGATTTCATTTCCCCGGCTTGGTTTTTGTAGAGGATAAGCCGGGTTTGGATAGATAGCCCTGTATCAAGAAGGGCAAATTGTTTTCCTATCCCGGTTTTTAGTGCCCCTTGAGCGATCTAACTTTGCGATGCTTAGGAGGGGTGGTGCCCCTTTAGGGAAGTGAAAATGGGGTTTGAAAATGATTGTGAAAATGCCCAACCCCACATGCAAAAAGGTGGTGAACTTTGGTTGCAAAATGAGAAGCAAGGAGGGGGAAAAAGGGGTGGTTTTGGGTCGGGAAACGAGCTCCGGAGTTTTGGGGGATGTGGGCGATGCTGGGCCGGGGCCATTGGGATGCTCCGGAAGCTAACCCCAAGCCGGGGCCTGTTGGGAATGTTAGGTGGACGCGGGTTTTTGGTGGACGGGACTCCCGAAACGTGGAGGTCTTGGCCCCTTTTGTTTTTCGATGTGGGATTGGGGGCAGGGGTGTCCCGGGCGCCCAAAGGGGCCGGGCGTGTCCGGATAGGGGTTTTTTTTCGGGGGCCCCTTTTTGTTTTGGACCGATTTGTAGAGGGGGGCGGTGAATAGGTGTTTTAAAAAAATGAACTTTCTGTTAGACGAAAGGCCCGGGACTGCCCAGCTTTGGGCCCCGGGATTTCTGTTTCAGGGGCAGCATGTGGTACCGGAAAACCCGAGCACCCTTTCCCCAAAAGTATAACTCCTGAAAATTGGTTGATAGAAACCCTTTCCCAGAGGTGTAAGGGGAACCCCTAGCACCCCCTGGGAAATGGTAGCAAACACCCCCGGAGTAGTGGGTAAACCCCAGAAAACACCTTGATGAATAATAAAAAGTAGGAGACAATCCAAGCAGACACAAAATTTGACCCCTGGTTAAATCGGCCCCAAGGTTGCCCCCGTCCAAAGTTGTTGAGGTGCCCATAAAAGGCTCAAAAACCAAAAGCTAGCCCTTTTCGACCCCCAAGTAAGGAATGAAAAACCCCGGGATGAGAGGTTTTTGTATTACCCAATTTTGGGGGGGATAAAATTCCCCGGTGCCCCACGAAGGAGGAAGCTCAAGGGAAACCCCTTTGGGTTGGAGAAACTCCCAAAAGAAAGAACTCAAAGCCCGGACCACGAAACCAATGCTTTTAGGAGTTGGATCCCAGGGAGAAGCCTTTTTTAAGTTGGAGGCTCCCTCTCTCAAAGGTTTATTGCAAAAATGGAGGAGAGTGGTGAGACCCAAAGGGGAAGGGGGGAGAAGAAGAGAGTTCTCTTTTCTGTTTTCAAAACAGAATGAAAGGAAGGCAGAAATAGCCGTTGGGGGAGAGTGAGGGGGGAAGAAATAACCCCCCCACTGTCCAAGGGCGAAACCCAGGTTTTTCCCCGGGAGTGCCCGGGAAAAGGGCCCCGGGGGTGCCCAACCCGGGGAAAAAAAAAAGGTGAGTTTTGAATGGGAGCTGTTTTGCCCCCTATTTTATGTGGAGGGTGATGTATTTGGATAATTTTTGCATTTGATTTTACTTGTTGGAAGGTTTTTGAATCCCCCTTTTAGTGGCCCTACCCAATCCCAAATTTCCCAAAAAATTTTAAAAAATTTTAAATCCTTTGAGCTTGTTGCCCTGATTTTGTGTTTTAGGGGGCCCCCAAACCCGTTTAAAAACCCCCTTTTTATTTTTTTCCCGCTTGTTATATTTTGAGTCTATTAGTTTTAAATAGTTGCGTGTCACCAAAACCCCTTTGGGTTGATTGGCCCCCTTTCAACTCCCCCTTTTTGGTGATTTTTGAAAAAACATTAGAAATTAAAAAGTGAATAAAATTGAGGGGCAATGCAAGTCATGGGTGTAGGAGCCCCCCAAATTGTGAAGGGAATTTTAATTTTAATTTAGCAAGAAAGGCCAAGTTCCAAAAAAAAACCCTTGGAGTGAAAAAGGGCTTCCCCCCCATCCATGGCGCTTTTTGGGGGGTTTCCTTTAAAAAGGGTACAAGAAATAGTGAAGATACAAACCTGTCTCAAAAAATAAGAGGGTTGTGTTGAAGAGCCGGCAGTGCCCGGCCCGAAAGGGGCACTGCCCGGCCCAGGGGTTTTTCCAAAACAAGGCTGCGGGCTTTGACAAGACCCCACCCCACCAAAATAAAATATAAATAAAACATTTTTAAGAAAGATTTATTTTATGGGGTCCCCTGCCCCAAATCCAAATTGGGATTAAATGGCAAAAAATTTCAATTAAAAAAGTTTTGAATTTTTGTCTCTACTTTACTAATAAAACCTAAAATAAATGCTACGCTCCTATTAGTCGAAAATTGTTGACCCCCTTATTGTAAAATTTCCCCCCCCTTTGGCCCAAAAGTCACCAAAAAAAAAAAAAACAAAGCCAAAAAAAACACAAATAGTCCCTTTTCCTTTGTCCATGTTGGGCATCCTTTTTCCTTTCTTTATCTTTGGAAACATCTATATCCTCGGGGGTGAATGAATACTAGGAGCTGAAGCACGCTTAATGCACCCCCGAGTTACGGCTGGAATTTTTTCCTCCTTTCCCCATCTCCCCAAACATAGGTGATCCTCACTGAGGTTTTGGTGGAGGGGAAATGGGAGGAGGGGATCTGTTGAGGGCCCCGTTCCTTTGAGCTGGATGATCTTTAAGCCCGGTTTTTGGGAAGCATGAATTTGCATTTGCAGATGAGCCCCAAAAATCTTCTTTTAGAATTCCCAAAGCTTAACCCCTTTTTCCCGCCCCTGGGAGGCCCGTCTGGAAGACTGGGGGATCTGGATGCTGCCCCCGTGTTCCCCGGGGGAGTCACTATTCCCGAAAAACAGAGAGTGGGCTGCCCTTTTACTCTTTAAAGGTCAAGGGTTGTTTCCCCGTGTAGAACCCGGCCCGTCCTTCTTTAATGATTAAAAATCAGGGAAGGGGTAAGGAAGCCCCTTTTAGTCCTTTTGTTTCAATGATATTCTTCCCCAAAAAAAGCGAGGGCCCCTGAAAATTGGGGGTGCCCCCTTTTCATTTTAGAATTTTGGATGTGGTTTTGAGGTTTGAAGCCGATCCCCCTTGGGAAAAGGGTTTTTTTCCCGAAGGGGTTTTTTAAGTATAGTACTTTTCTCCTTTAACCCCTTACAAGGGGAAAGTTTTAATAAAAAAGGTCTAGGGTTGTTTGGAGGAGAAGTGTTTGGTGTTGCCCCCAGACCCCGACATCCCGGCTTGGCCCCGGATGGGGGGTGCGAAAACCCCATCCTTGCTTTCAAATCCAGGGAAAATCTGGTTTTATAATTCTAATTAGAGTACTCCCAACACAATGAATATAAAATAAACCCCTTTCCATAACTACATTGATGCGACCCAATTAGGGTTTCCGTTATTATTTAAAAGAGGGGGAAGAGGAAGAAAAAAGTTGTAAATGAAGCTTGAGCAGGGAGGAAGATCCCCCACACCCCCCAAGGCAGCACTTCAAAAGGGCGGCTCCCCGGTGGGAAGAGTGGACCCCGGGCCCCTTGGTTTTAGGGTTTGAGAGGGAGGAGAGGGTTTTATTGAGGGAATTGAGGGTGGAGTTTGGGGCTTGGGTTTTGGAAGTAAAGGAGTACTGAGAGGTGGGATTGGGCCCGAAGTTCGGGACCCTTAAGTCGCGGCATGCGGGCCCCCCGGGTGTGTGAGGGGCCGGCATGTGGCTGGCCCGGGAAATGAGGGGATATGCATTTTATTATTATTTATGCATTGGGAAAATACCCCTTGCCCTTTTGTTGGTCCTAACAATCAACTATATAGAAACAAAATAAAATTTTTTCAAAAAAGGGTTTTTAAGAATTATTGAAATTTTAAAGTTTTTCAAGGCTAGGGGGACAAAGGTAAGGGGTACCCTAAACCCTTCGATAAATTAACGCAAAACTTTTAGAAAACCTTTTTTAAGAGGGGGACCCCCCCAAAACTCGGAAAAGGCGCGGCCCATCACTCGAGGGCCCCCTTACACCAGCTTGTGGGGGAAAAGTCAGGGGCCCGGGCCCACCTCGAGCCGAATAAACGGAGAGGGGTCTTTTTCGAACGCCCCCTTCGGCCTCCACCTCAAAGTCTAGAGACGGCCCGGGGAGGGGTGGAACGAAACGACCCCCCCCGGTTCCGCCTGGGACAAAAAATGACGGACCAAAGGGGGCGAGCGAAACGACCCCCGGCTCCGCCTCGACGAAAAATGACGGCCCGGGGGGGGCGAGCAAAACGACCCCTCGGCTCCTACCTCGATGAACCAAGGAGGGCCCGAGGGGTTTTCCGCCGAACGACCCCCCGGCCTCTACCTCACCTCCTGGGCCCCGTCTCCCCCCCAAACCCTCCCTCGACGACGGGGCAAAACGGACCGAGGGGTCGGGGGGAAAAGGGCCCCCAGGGGGGGAGGCTCGTTTAAAACCCAAACTGCCCCCGGGCCAGGGGTTTAAAAGTAAAACCAACCAAACGACAGGGGGGCCCCTCGCGTCCGCTGTCAAATCCCCAACTCCCCCCCAAGCCCCCGATTCCTGTCAACTGGCCCCCACTGTCGCCACTACGCGAGTACGGACTCCAGCAGAAACCCCTCGGAAAATTGAACGGGGTCCCGGCCCTCGCCCGACGCCCTTTGGGAATGAAAACGGGAACCCCGCAGGGCTCGACCCCCCCCTCGCCCGGGGGGCTTGCCCCCTCTCTCCGAAAATTTCCCCCCCAGGGGGCCCCGGGTCCCATTGGCCCCGTCTCGCTTCAGCCATGGGATTCGCGCCCGTCTGGATGCTGTGCCGCGGCGACTTCTACTGCCTCCACGACCGGGGGGACGCCGGGAAAGGGAGGGGAAAGGGCCCCCAATGACCCCCAAAAGGGTTGCTCAACGTCCCCCTCCGCCAACACTGTGCCGGGATATGTTTAACCCAAAATTTGCCATAGTTAGGACCCTTTTTACCCTCGGGCCCCCCCTTGGTCTAAAAAAGGGGACCCCGAGGTAGAATAAAGGGACCGATTCTCGGGGACCGCGGACGGATCTCTTTTTTCGTTGGCTTTTTCCCGGGAAAACCCCCCCGAGCTCCAGTTCATACCCTCACACTCCACGCATACACACCCCGCCACTCGTAAACCCCCTCGGGTCTCAAACCCCGTTTTAACACAGCTTGTACCCCCCCTGTACGAGCACGTTTTGGGTGCGAGATAATACAAGTCATCCTCCCCCGCTGGACTTTAGGGCCTTCTTTCCCCCCCAAACTGGGATAAACCTTGGGGTCCTTTCTTGCATCACGTCTGAGGGGGGGAGCCCCGCGATATACAAATTTATTTCTTTGGGTTTGGTCTTGACCCCCGGGTCAAAACACCGACATTTGGGTTTGCCCCGGGTTTGGGGGGGAATTGCGTGTTCGATCAACTCCGAACTACTCTCTCGGGTGGATTCTTCCACCCCCCCTTTTCCCATCCACCGCCGTCGTCGGTTCGGTACCCTGGGGTTTTCTTTACCCAGGGGACCAGGGGGGGACTTCATGTCTTTCCCTCCACCCGGGGCCCCTGGCCCCGGGGCGGCCCCGCTACGCCGGGGACAGGCAAAAGGGTCAGACGGGGGCCCCCTCCGCTTGCCCCCTTTGGGCCCTTTTGCGACCAGAGGGGAGGGGGGGGTGAGCGGTCCGACGCGTCGTCGTCTTTTGCGGTTTTGGGGGTTTTCGGAAAACCTTTTTCCCCGGCCCCAGCAGGTGATCGGGCCCCTTTCCCCTTTTAGGAGTCCGTTTGCCCCATGTTTGTGGGCCGAGGGGGGGCCCCCCCTTTTTTGGAGTGGGACTTTGGCTCTGCCACATCATCATCACCGGAGGTCCCCGTGGCCTCTCCGACACCCTCGACCCCGTCACCACCCCGGGGGACCCGTTTCTCGAAGGGCTTTCCCCAACAGCGCCAGGGGCTTTTGCTCTGACCTCGCAGGACTTTCAGATACGGAAAAGTGGCGGGTCTTTCCCGGGACTCCGCCCCCGTTTGGGAAACCGCTTCCCCCGTCACCACCTCTTCACCAGGCGAGCCAGGACTACCCCCTTCGTTGGGGGAAAGTTACGGCAGCGCTTTTGGGGGAGGGGGAAAGGGGACCCTTCCCCCACTTCTACCACGCCCCAAACCCCACTCGACCCCTCCCGACGAGGTTAAAAGACTCCACCCCGGGGGTGCTTCCCCCTCGAAGACCAAGCCGAACCCGCAGGCGAAAGCGACGACACCAGCGGCCAACCCAAGAAGGAGGAAAAAGGGGCCCCCAAAGCTACACCAGCCGAAGGGCATCGACCCCCCCAGTCCTGATAGAGCCGATCCCAACCCCCAGAAAGTCCAGATTGCGAGGTCCGAGAGCTTCCCGGGAAGCTCGATGGGGGGAGCGCCTGCATCTTTAGCAGCTCGAGCATGGGCCCCCGAGCGGGGGATCGAGGGCGGGTTTTCCCCCAGGGTGGAGGGCTCGCGAGGGCCCCGGGAAAATTCACCGGGGAGATCGGAGGGGGGGGGCCGTAAGCCCCGAGTCTTTTAACCGCGCCAGCCAGAATGTCCCTAGCGGCCGCGATGCTACTTCCCCGACATGCCCGGGGCCATCGGGTACCCCCCCTAGGCACGGCGTATGCAGGGAGCGAAACCAGGGGCCTTCTCCAAATGCGGCCGTTGCAGCAAGCGGAAAGCTCAGCCTCGAGGCGTCGAGGGGGCTGCCCTGTATGAGCGACAAGCAGGGCCCCTCGACAAATCGAGAGGCGTCGTCCACCCAGAACAAGGCCGCCCCAGGGGCCCAGGGTCGAGCGACGTCGGTTAGGAACGCCTTTGTCGCCGACCCTCCCCCCTCGGGGTGAACGTGATCGACGTCGGTACGGAGAGCCGAGGCTCAAGGCTACAACGCTCACGAGGGTTGGGCGCTTACGACCGCCTGACGGAAGACGATGTCGGTCTCCGGGAGCGTTCAGGGCCCCGAGTCTTGGTAGTGTAGAACATCCGGCGGGCCTCCCTGCCGTGGGTCGTTTCCTTCACCACCAGCCTAGTCAAAGTACAATGGCGGAAAACCAAGCCAGAGCTCTGGCTATGCCGATTTAGGCTGGCATGGCCAGTGGGCTGGAGCCGACAATGACACGTCATCATTCGGCAACTTCCACTGTTCCTCTCGGACACCGCTCGATGGTGGCTCGAGGATAGGGGCTACCCCGGGACTTGATCCAGGACTGGCCCGACCTGGTCCGGATCTTTGAGTTGCAACTATCAAAGGGCACCTACGGAGCGGCCCGGGCAACCTTGGGACCTTCGAGCTGCCAAAGCAGAGAGCAGGGGGGGAGACCCCTCGGAGAGTCGTACCGACTCACTAACCCTGCAGGCCAGGACAAAACCTGCCTGGGTAATCTTAATGCTCCCGAGAAAGATCTTTATCATAGCCCCAGAGGAGTCCTAAATCACTCCTCTTGGCTCAGGGGCTAACTGTCGGGTTAACAAAGGTAAGGGGTACCCTAACCCTTCGATACATTCAACGCTAAACATGCAAACCATTTTTAAGACAGGACAACCCACTAATCGGCTAAGGCGCGGCCATCACTCGAGGGGCACCCTTACCACCAGCTGTGGCGGGACAAGTCAGGGCTACGGTCCACCTCGACGTCGAAATGACGACGGGGGGTCATTCGAACGAACCCTCGGCCTCCACCTCGACGTCAAGAGACAGAACCGAGGCGGTCGGGCGGATACGAACGACCCCCCGGCTCGCCTCGACGAAAAAAATGACAGACGAGGGGGCAAGACTTGAGCTTCTAGGCGAACACGACCCCCCCGGCTCCGCCTCGACGAAAAATGACTGGACGAGGGGCGCGGAGCGAACGACCCTCGGCTCCTACCTCGTATGAACCCAAGGACGGCCGATGGGTCGACCGATTGCGAACGACCCCCTGGCATCATACCCTCGACCTCCTGAACCCGTCTCTGCTCTGACCCTACCTCGACGAACGAGCGACGGGATACCGTTGGGGTCGAGCGAACGACCCAGGGCGGGAGGCTCATCGGATTAACCAACTGCTCCTGGCATGGGGTAAAGTGAAAACCACACAAACGACATGGGCGCCCGGCGTCGACTGGTCAATCAATCCGCCAACTCCAGTCAAGTCCCGATTCCTGTCAACTGTGACGCCACTTTCGCAATCGCGATTGTTGGAGTTCGGAAACCGCAGGTACCCCTTCGGAAAGTGAACAGTGCGCGCCCCTCCGACGACGACCTGTCGGAATGCAATACAGAACCCCGCGGGCTCGGACTCCCTCCATCGACCCGGGGGGGGGCATCGACCTCCGCTCTCTCCTTTTCCTTTTTTTTTTTTTTTTTTTCCGACGGATCCAGCATTGGGGCCTGTCCCCATTCCGACCCGTCTCGCTTCAGGTGGGAATTCGCGCCCGTTCTGCCGGACGCTGTGTGCCGCGGCGACTTTACTGCCTCCAACGATCCCGGGGACGCAGTAAGGACGGGAAGGCCTGACCGCCCAGCAATGGCTCAACGTCTCTCCGCCAAAACACTTGTGCCGCGGATATGCTACACTACTGCCATAGCTTAGGACCCTGTACCCTGGGACTCTTCTTGTCTATAAAAGGGGGACGCCGAGGTAGAATAAAGGGGACCGAATCTTAAGAGGGACCGACGGTACGGATATCATTTTCGCTGTGGTGTCTCAGAAACCCCCGAGACTCACAGTTTCATACCCTACACTCCCCCGCATACACACCCCGCCACTCGAGATCGACCCCCTCGGGTGGCTAAACCCGTGTAACACAGCTTGTACCCCCCCTGTACGAGCCAACGTTATGGGTGTGGTGTGAGATATACAATCATCCTCCCCGCTGGACGTAGGCTTTCTTTGCTCCGAACCAGGTTTAAACCTTGTGTACCATGTCTGCATCACTGTCTGAGAGAGGGAGCACACGATATACAAAAAGTTTACTCAATGCGTGGTCTTGACCCCCAGGTCCATAACACCGACAGTAGTGAAGCACACATGCGCCCCGGCTGCAACATATTGGCCTCGACGGTGGAAATCGGCTTACATCATTTTGCATCTTAGAACTCCAAGGACACTAGGACTGTCCAGGAATTGACACGTGCCCCGAAGTTGCTTTTTTGGTCTTACCTTACAACCGAGCGTAATACAGAATCGAAATACCCAAGTAGATCAACTTAGAGCCCTTAGGATCCATAAGCCAAGGTTTAGGAGAGTGTGAATGAAAAACTAGTATCTCAAAATTCTCTTACGGCCACCCAAGTGGCACTCTTTCGGGTTAACTTGAAATCTAGCACTCATGCAAATACATAAGCATTTATGTTCCGGCCAAGATGAAATAAGTAAAGGATGAGAAGCCGATCATGGGCGATATACCTTTATGTCCACTGATTTTTCATCCTTCATCAAGAGCAAGAAGTCCATTGGTTGGACATAGGAGTCTTGATTGGCTTTGATTTGTCATGTCAAACTTTCTAACACATCAGTCGGGTTTTGTACTTAGTTTGGCATAAGAAAGTCCTTCCTTGGAGTTGCTTGATTTGAAAACGAGGAGAACTTTAGCTCACCCATCATAGACATCTAAATCTCTGTAGTCATGATTCCTAATCAACTCATCCTAAAAGGAATGGTTTACTACCTCAAATATTATGTCAATCAACATAAATTCTGGCATACAACGATATCATTATTGACTTATGATTGAAGAAGAGTAGGATCCGATTTGCCTATTTCAAAGCCTTGTTTGAGTAAAATTCCCTTAGGCATCATTATACCCTATTCTTGGTGCTTGTTATAAGCCCATAGAGCCACCTTATGGAGCTTGAAGACATGCTGTGGGAACTGGGGATCTTCAAAACCCGCGGTCAGCCCCCCCCCCCCCCACCCCGGTGGAGACTGACTATCAACAGAGGACCAACTCCTTGGATAGGGCTCGTTGCGGATGCACTCTTCACATCCATTTGATATAGCTTGAAATTTTGGCTAGGCCATACATAAGGCCAGAAGCATATCTTGAAATGCTTCAAGTACATAGCCACGGCAGCAATAAGTCTCTCTCAAAGTGCCAAACCCTCTCACTTGAGTGAAATCCCTTGAGCAACAAATCTTGCCTTGTTCTTATCATCCTCACCGTTGCTCATCTTGCTTGTTGCGGAAGACCCATTTGGTTCCCAATAACATTGGTATGTTGTCTTTCCTACTAAGGACCAAACTTGATTTTCGCTCAAAATTGTTGAGCTCATCTTGCATAGCCATCACCCAAATCCGTATCATCGAGAGCTTGTATCAACTTGGAGACCAATGGTTCCAAAGGGGAGACAAAACAGAAAAAATTGACAAAAATTTGTCAAAGTGAACGCAGGGAGTTACCCCCCTTCGAAAGACTCCCATGTAAATATTGTACAATGGGATGATCCTTCTGAATGGTTTGCCTCAAATCTTAGAGGTGTTCTGTGCCTTCTCTGTTGATCAGCCTGGCCATCATACTCAGTACTACTTCAAATATTGGTTGTAGGTTTCTTCGTGTGTTGCTGAGCTGAAGAAGTTGCTCCTTG
The DNA here is from genome assembly GCA_022036555.1 of Microstegium vimineum. NCBI lineage: Eukaryota > Viridiplantae > Streptophyta > Magnoliopsida > Poales > Poaceae > Microstegium > Microstegium vimineum. The sequence continues at coordinate 17,411 of JAJDON010000039.1, forward strand.
TTCTGTACTAGCGAGGGTCGAGCATAGACGTGCACGGCCACAGGTCAATAGAGGCCTGACAGGGAGCAATGCTAATAGCCCTTCTTCGCTTCAAGTCTTGGGGAACTAGCTTCAGACCTTAAGGTTCCCTTTCGGTGGCCAGGACTTCTAGTGGTCCTAATGTCACTATTGGCCATATTCTTGGATTGCTTCACATGGTGGTAGCCGCATTACCTACAATCATTGATTTATTTGCTCTACTTGAGAGACCATTAGATTCATTCAAATGGTCACTATCGCTATCGAGATTTCAATTTTCACTAAGGTATTGTTGAATACATGATAGGACTGCTCATTTGATCATAAACAAGAAGGAAAACCTCCTCAACTTTAGGTGCAAACTTAGTGGTTTTGGGTTTCTTTGTTAAGTTATGAACAATCTTGCACCCAAAAACCCCTATAAAGTATGACACCTTTAGTTTGTTAACCGATTAGAAGCTCTTGAAGTCCTTCTTCAAGATCTCTTGGTGTTAGAAAGAGCGGTTGATGCATGGCAATGCGTGTGTTGGTAAGTTGACGTGAGCCTCGGCCAAAAAGATCATCCCGAAGTCTTGTACTCATTCTCGGCAGTGTCCTTGCCATGTCAGCTGACGATTGTGCCGGTTCTTCCTCTCTACTACACCATTTTGTTGGAGGGGTGTATGGACCTGTAAATTCATGCTTGTATGCCCTCCCATACATTTCAAGAAAACTCCTCCACTTGAGTGTTCTTGAATTCGGTTTTCTTGTCATACGAACTTCTTCGATATTGAGAAAACCAAATTCTCTTTACGTGCGTCTCTTAATGACGCGTCATTACTAGTTTTTCTATCGCCTATGTGACTTATCATACTGAAACCACCAAGTGAACGATGTAAAGTCATCAACAATAACTAAAACCATGTTTGTTTACGCCAAAATGCTTAGTGGGCCATCGGTCCAAAGAGATCCAGTGAATTAGCTCCTATGGTTGCTTGGTGGAGGGACAATGCTCATTGATGGGTGAGGTGCACCTACTTGCTTTCCGGGCTTGCCGAAGCGCTACAAATTTATCCGTCTCAAAATGTGAAATTTGTTAGTCCAAGAATGGTTTCATCTTTAAGGAACGTTGTGGCCAGTTTCTCATCCCAACATGGAGCTATGTCGGCGTATGCCATAAAACCACACCATGCTAGATTTTATTGCCACTAAACAAGTCTCAAGGTAGACCTACTTTTAGTTGAAAAATCTCAACTAGGTAGAGCTTGCCTTTCAACGACCCGTAAAGCAATAGAGAATCCTCCTCTTAATAAAGACTTCCTCACCTTATCGTTAATATAAACGAGACCAATTGTGCCATCTAACACAATTGTTGATACGGACAACAAGTTTGTAACTCAACGTATTCACATGTAATGCATTTGAGATGGAATGTCAAGAGTAATTAGCAACTTTACCAAAGTCCTATCAATTTCCCTTTGGAGTTGTCACCGAAGATGATATTCTCACTTGCATTGAAGTTGAGGGAATATGATGATGAAACATATCTTCTCTCCTGGTCATATGATTTGTTACATCCACTATCAAGCACCCAACTTGATCACAGAGGGAGATATGGCCTACAAACAAGTTTAGTCATAGATTTAGGTCCCCAATATCAATCTTGGGGACTTGCATGTTAGTCACAACAATCTTCGGAACCCAAATGTTCATGCTTCTTTTATCATGTTTCTCCTTCACCCACCATATTCTATCACTGAACTTTACCACGTCATTGCATTTAACCAACATGTAGCAATAAAAGACAAGCTTCCTTGGGAGTGGACCTTTGCGCCTTGCGGTTGTTGATAGGCATTATTTGTTTGGCCACCCAGATTGAGTACTTGGGTTTCTGAGAAAAGAAACCTTGCTTTTTCTTGGGCATCCTCTTGGCAGGAAACTTTGTGAGCTTGGGCTTGATCAGGTGAAGCACTGGTAGCCTTCACTTTAGTGGGGCAGCGGCACTGCCTGGCATGGGTCCGGCCACTGCCCGACCTTGGTCCAGCACCCAGAGCAGCTGTCTGTGAAGGTCTTATCTACCACCTATCGCTTCCCATCTTCTCAACCTGACCACCCAATGCCTTTTCACATTTTTCTTCCATTGGTTTTACCTCCTTGAGTGACGTCCAAGCCATCCTTGATTGATGGATGCCTTCCATCCTTGTTTGATTTTCTTCGGCTCAACTTTGTCTTTGTCATTCTTTCTAGAGCTGAGTTAACATGTTGGAGCCTAGCTATCTCTTTCTTCATGGCCTCCATGTTGACAAGGGTTAGTGAAATAATCATTAAAATCAAGATTATAACATTTTAACACAACCTTGTGCTAGTGGATGAGAAGATGCATCATTTGCTTAGGAAGATGTGAGTTGCTCTCCCAAGACGGTTGGTATTGTGCCTCAGCATCTTGGATGACTTTTCACCTAAGCCATCACCATGCTTTTGCTTGAGGTCAAACAACTCCTTCTTAGTGAGGAGCATGAGCTTTTGCGTCTTTGGCCAAGGCCTTAGTCAAAGAGCTCACCTACTCTTCTAATGCAAGAGCTTCCTCACTAGCATATAAAAGTATCCTCTTGTCTTGATAAGGTCTTTTCTCTAGATGCTACTCAGCCTTGGTTGCTCTAATTTATCCATAGATTAGCAAGGAAGATTTTGGTCTTAACATCCATATTTTTAGTTATTCATTTAATTTACTTCATCACTGATTCACATCATAGAGCTAATCTCTAGAATCCATACTAGAGCATGTCTTTGGGGGGGGGGAGGACGTTTGGGCTTAGATTTTGTTTTACCTTCTCACCTTTGCCATGAGCACCAAAAGTGTGAGGCGAAGCGTCATCTCATCGACCATGTTGTTGAGAGCCTTGGTGAAGTGGAGGTCTTGTGAATAGCAATTGTTTGCCATCTCCTATCTTCACTTGTGGTTTCTTTCGTGAGTCCCACTCATGGCCCAATGTGTGCTTCACCCACTTTCTCTTGCTTTCTTGTGGTCGCACCCTTGTCCTTCTCTCTTGTCTTGCCAACTTGTCTTTCTTTCATTGGACAATCGGCAATGACTAGGCTCGGAGCTACACAATTGCTTAAGCAAGTTTATAGCTTTTCATGTTTGTGAATTTCCTTCTTGTGAGCTTGTACCCAACTTCTTCTTAGGCTTGTTGAATCTTTCTCATGAATAGGGCCATATCATCTATTTCTCGGCTTTTCTCATCTTCACTTTCACCATCACTTGATGTAGGAATCTTTCGTGGTTGAGGTTTTGATAGCATTGAATGCATGAGTTTTGCTTGGAGGTTGCTTGCGTGTGTTTTTGGAACAGCTAGGGGGCTGATCTCCTTGTGCTCTTGTTGGCTTTGTGAGCTACATCCTTGATCTTAAATCCCTTCCAACCTTGCTTTGCAATCTATCCATGCTTCTTCCTCTCAAGTGACTTCTTCTCTTTGTAGATCAAAGGTAATTATTCTTCCCAAGCACATTCACTTGGTTTTGGTCTGACTTGTTGGTCTTTTTTTGCTTACGTGTGTGAAGTGACTCAAACTTTCTTATTGTCTCTAATCTATGTACCCGGTTTCATATCTCGGAGAATTGGCTTCAAGCTTGATCTTGACAACCTTGTGGACATTGACTTCTTCACCACCAAAGGTCCTCTAATCCTGCCAACTAATCACCATCAATCTATCAAACATCTTCTTGTGCCCTTCACCTTCATTGATCACGAATCGAGTTTGAGCTTGGCCAAGTATAGATCATTCTTGGATTGCCTCACTTGCTCCACCCTGCATGTGCAAGATGCAAAGTGTCCCATATTTCTTGGAAACTCCAATCCCATCCACTTTGTTGTACTCATCACCATCCAATTGCCACATAACAACACGCTAGTTGCTTGTGCATTGTGTTTATATGCAACGAAGCTCGGTGGGTGGTTTGGGGCTTGTAGGATCCACCAGGAGGCCTACATCCTCTATGGACATCTCCCAAGCACCGGGGTGATTGAAGGCCTACACGATAAGCCTTCATCAGTGTTTCCAACTTAGCAAAGTTGGTTTCCCATCGAAATGAGGCAACTTGCGACGGGGAAATGAAATAGAGGTTTATGCTCTTGAGTTGGAAATGGATGGAAATAGTTGAAAGGGGGATACGAGGAAGTCTTTATTGCTGCTTCATCCTTCTTTTCTTCTCATCCTTCTTCACAATCTTGGAGGCTTGGTATGATGCATCATCATCACGTCGGACCCTACTTGATTCAACCTCACTTGAGAGGCTGTCTCTTTGCTTCTTCTTTAGCTCCTTACTCCTTAGCTTGAGCGCTTCTTGAGTTTCTTACTTCTCTTCTATGAGTTCTCAGCAAGCTTCAAGCTCTTGGCTTCATTGATTGTTTTTTTTCTTTTTGCAATCTTTTTTCCTTCTTTTCTTAGTTTCTTTCTTCTTTCCTTCTTGCCTTCTCTCTCTCAGACAATTGGCAGGCAGCAGAGGTTACGTATTTTTCAGAAGTCCGCCACTTTCCTCGCTGCTGTTCGTGGAGTGCAAGTCACCCTTTCTAGGGGCTTCAACCATCTTGACACTTACCCTATTAGGCGCCATTTACTCACTTGGATAATGCTTTATGAGGTAACCTAGCTCGATACCACTTGTAGGAGACACTGATTAGCCTACAGGGGGGTGAATATGCCTTTGTTTTAAACACCACTTGCACTTTCTGTTAGCCACAGAGGCGGCAAGGTGAGAGCAAGAGAGAGCTTCTCTTTTTTGTTATACGACGTCAGAATGAAAGGAATGGAAGAACTAGCATTGGGTCGAGAGTGAGGGGGTACGAAATACCCTCCCTGTCCAACGGGCAGAATAGTCGCGGGCCTAAGTGCCGGCCAAGGCCTGCCGGTATGACCGGCCATGGCCTGCCCGGTATTGCCGGACTGAGAGGCCAGCACTGTCGGCCTGGCAGAAGAAAAAGAGAAACAGCATAGGTGAGAGATCTTCGAAGAATAGTGGTTGTATTGCCCACTATGTATGTGGAGGTGTGATGTATTTGGAGTAGTATAGCATTATTAAAGTGAAAGAGTACTATTTAAGAATTATTTGAATTGTTATTTTGTATTTAATAAAAAATATATTAAAATTTAGTAATGACTTAATTAAATTTTTTGTCTTCATTGTTGGCACAACGAGAGGCTCGTGTGAAATCCCTCTTCATAGTATGGCATACCTAACTCAATTTCAAAGTATTATTTTTTTATTCATAAATTTAAAATATGACTTTTCAACTCCCTCACTTGGCTTAGTTTGTCCAATGACTCTTTTTGTTGTTTGGGAGGGGTCGGCACTAATACTCTTGTTCTTCAACTCTCCTTTCACTTTCAAGACCTGTTGTCATACTTTGTAGAGTTCTATTAGTCTCCTGATGATATACTCTGTTGCTTGTCATTTGCGTTCACAACAATCAACAAACCCAACTTTTAGGGCTTGTATTGCGCACTTTCTTCTTCTGTTGGGAGTCGGACGCAAGGCGTCGCTCGAGTTAGTCCAGAGGAGGTGCTTTGCTGTGAATTACGTTTTTCCCGCGACGCGTCAGAGGCAACGTGGGCATGATCGAGAATGAGTGTGAGCGCGACCAATGGCTTCTTTCAAATGGGGAAAAGAAGGGTCCGGACGCACGCATGGTATAGTCCGGACCCCCCGTGTTGGAGCGTTGGAGGTAATGCAGGATGGCCCCGTGTGATGAGTCGGCAAAATGGCATTGATTTCGAGTTCTGGGTAAGGCTATTTATAGCCTTGGCTGGCCTTATTGGGTGAGTTTAGCACTCTTGGAGGAATGTGTTTCCCTTATTGGTGCATGGTGATCGGACTCCCTGTTACTATATCTGTCATATGCGTGATAAGACCGATCACTCATAGAACTTGAGAGATGAGCGATTTTCTCGTCCGTTGCCTTGGAGAGGTTTGGAATCATTATGTGACAGCTTTAAGTGTGATTGAGTTTTCTTTCGCTAGTGCTCTGTGGTGCTGTTATCTTGGAGGTTAACCACCTCGCTAGATGGCTTGGGGATTGAGGATCCATCGAAGCCCGCCAAGAAGCTTGTTCCGGTCGGCTGTCGCAGAAGAAGTAGTGATAGTGCTGGGCCTTGTGCTTGGATTGCCCGCACGTTTGGATTTGATCTGTCGGAAAGAGCAACTGTAGTTTGAATAGGTTAACGTTCAGTCGCCCTACACTATCTTGTTTTGGCATTAGTCCGGCAACCTATGAAGGGTGGTTCGCGAGTGAGGCTGTAAAAAGTCGAAACGATCCAAAGTGAGAGAGCCGATGTTGAGAAAATATCACTTCGTTGTCAACCTTTGATCCTCCTCATCTTCTCGGTGGTATGGCATTCCTCGAAAAGTCCTACGAACTGGTGTGTACTGGATCACTTTTGAGATTTGTAGTTGTTAGTACTTAGTACTTTATGCTGTAAGTGATTAGTTATTCTTATAGCTCTTGTAACTATTTTGGGCTTGTGTAGCTTTCCCTTAGAATCTACCTTCTAGCATCCATTGCGTTAAATTTCTGTTGTGCATAGATAGTAGCTATTGAGTGGCGATTAATAATTAGAAGGACCGTAGCGCTTTCGTTAGTCACATTGCTTCAGTGTTTGTGGTTTGTATTGATACTAGTGAGGTATGGCTGAAATATGTATAGGTTTTCAGACAGTAGTAATCTCCGGGTGTGTCTTTGTTATATACTGGGTTGACCTTTGTCGATTGATGCTTCGATTACTAGTATGAGTAGGACGGTTCTTATTCCGCTCGCGCTTCTCGGGTGTGCTTAGGTACTGAGGCATGTTGCTGGTTGCAAATAGTGTTCATGTCAAGACTTCATTCTCTGTGACATTGCAACTTAGAATTGTGGTCATTTAGGTGGAGCTACTCAGCTTGTGCACTTTATGGATGAGCCACCAATCTGTACGTATAGGATTTGATAGGGTAGCGTTGGGAGGGCCTGCATTGCTTGATCATACTCATCGGTTAGCCGCACTCGTATAAGGTGTTTATAGACAGGACTGTAGTTCACGCACGCGAGCTTCGGTGGTCTCTCATATGTGGACCATTATCATGCGACCGCCGAGTGCTGGCGGCACTTATAGGGACTCAGATATTGGTTCCGTTTAAGAGTGTTCCCACAACATTTTTTTATGGCAAAGAATCCTTCGTCTATTGTGGAGAACACTTGGGGAGGCATGAGTAAGGAACTATGTGTGGTAAGGTCTATGTCAACTGGGGTTAACTTTGTTTTAGTTGGTGTGTCTACCCGCGCCCTCATGAATCGTGGTGTAGTGAGATCGGAGGGAGTGTATTACGCCGATCCGTCCCAACCCCGTTTCTCTGTTGTTCAATTGAGAGAGCGAGGAAGCAAACTCAAGCACAAAAGAAGTCTACATCTCGATTGCCACAGCTTACTCTAACATTCTCTACCATTTTTGATGTTAAGGGGAGAACAGGTGATAATATATCTTGTGAGATTATGGCCAAGAAGAGCGCTCATGAGCTTTGGGCGCTGTACGGTTTCCAGACTAGTCTGTGCGATGATGAGGACATGTTCAGAACATTGTCGATGTGTAAGGCTACCAACGCTCCAAGATCATCTCCCTGACCTGAGATGTATGAAAGGCCAAACTTCAAGTGTTGCAAGCTGATGCTGTAATCCAGCCACTTGATGATGATGAGGATGCATGTTAGGGCTCATGCAGAGTGGATGCATCCACATGCTTCTACTTCATACATGGCTTCATGTCACACGTCGACACTAAGGTATCAATTGGCAATGTGATTGGTAGTTGTTGATGACCCTAACTTTGAGATTATGTGCCAACAACTCACCAAAGCTTTAGAAATTGTGTAAGAATAAACAACAGAAACTAAAAGATGAACCAACTTGCGTTTTCTAAGCAACTCATGTGAAGCAATCATAAGCAATTACTTGATGTCTTAAATCCTTCACATGTGCGAAATCTAAAGCTAGATCTGATGAGAAACTTCACTGCTGTCCTCATGAGATTTATTCACAAAACATGGCTCTCTAAAATAATGAACATGCTAAATCTTAAAAATGAGAGAAGTCTCATCACTTGGGTAAATATGATCAATCACATGTAATTGCTACCCTTGTGATGTAAGGAAAAGAAGCATCGTATACCAAACTCTTGTGATCTGATTTAATTGATATGCATATTCTTCAAATATAGATGTTGTTTTTTACTTCTTATGGTATCTTGTGAGAAAACCTTTTTAAAGGAGAACAATGAGCTCAAAAAGTGAATTGTGAAGAACATGAGCACACAAGCTAGATGAGGTGTTACTCAATGCCAAAGTCACCTTTGATCATAGGATGCACCAAAAGATAGAAGAGATGGGGGGACATGGTGCACAATGAGTGGAATCGGTTTCCACAAGAGCCAAGGGGCAAGAAAGAGGACGAAGCAAGAACAAAAGAAGCCTACCCTCATTTTCATTTGTGCTTCAAAGTGCCTTGGGATGGGACATCTGGCAATTGTGTTTGCCCAACACAGATTGAATCAAGCTAAGCCACAGTCAAGTCCAAGTCGTAATACAAGATAACCTCAAGATCGAGTTGATTCGGGACTTGACAAAGAAGAAGAAGATAAAGAAGACACTGGGCAACAAGCGGTGTGGCTCAAGAAGATAGTTGCAAGGCATACTTCGCTTCTTATTTCTCGTGTCTCACAGTCATCGATTGAGGAAAGATCCCAGAGAAGAAATCATTTGGCTACACATCAGATGAGCTTCAAGTGTTGATAGATATGGCTGACACTTTTTGCCTCGAAGTAGGTCCTGCCTCAGCTTGAGATGAAGACCAAGCCCCAAAGAAAAGAGCATAGACAATGATAAGCACAATTTTGATGAGCAAGGAAAGGAAGAAGGCTCAAGCTCATAAGAGGAGTGTCACTGTTGATGTGCTACTGACTGTCGGGAAAGGGGTCTCATGCTAATCGCGACTATGTCCCTAGGTATGACATCTAAGCCGAATTCTCCAAATGGTTGATGAAAGTCTATTGGCTGTTGATAAGGATTGGACGTCTGGATAAGCCTCTCATGTGTTCTGCTATTGCACAAACAACTATCCTACGCTTACTTCAGTACTTAACGAGCATTTTGTCTTCCACTCAGTCATGTGTTGACCACTAGACTACTTGAAGTTAGGACCCAAAACTAGTTTGCGGTACCATCAACAAGTGGATGAACGTTGTGTAGGTTACCATAGGCATTGGGGATGGCTTGATTCAATTGATTGCATATAGTTCCTCATATGATTGACGTTCAAGTAATGGAAGCTTAGTGCTAGTTTTGATCCCTCAATGCCCAAGTCAAAAGAATGAAAGTCTAAGAGCTACAAAATACAAATGCTTATGATCAAGATGTTGGTGATTTATGGATTAAGACTTGCAAATTATTCAAGAATAAAGCTTGCTATTGGGATTGATCATGGTATAATAAGGCATTATTTCATTGTTGATCAAGTTCATTCGGGTGTGTATAAGAGCTTGAATTGGATATACACTTAGTGCATATGAGTTGATTGAATTGGATTCATATGTTTGCCCTAGTTGCTTGCTATAAGATGTTTTTAATGCTTAGTGATCAAGTTTGGGTTGTTTTGAATGGATGTGATCATGAGATACTTTTTAGTAAGTGTTTTTGATGGATATTGTCTTGTGAGAGTGTTCGAACAAGTTGATATCAAGTTTGATTTCAATATTAAAGATGCATAGGCTCAATTGTCAAATTCTCTGTTAATATTCAATTAATCTGAAGCCTAGTCCTGTGATCATATAGCCATGATTGGGATTCAAATCTATTTGGATTGGATTTGCTTGAAATTGGTTATGCAATGCTATACAATTAAAGCTATTAGTTTTCTGGTCAAATTCTCATTGAGTAATGGATAAGAGATACTTCGGTTTTGGAGTGGCTCTTGTTTTATACACATGTGCAAGAAGTTTTCCAGGCACTTATTACCTAGGTGGAAAGATATGAAATCTGGTAGTAAAGATCTAGAACAGTCCAATGAAGCCTCCAAATTTTTTATGGCTGATAGCATGAACTTAATAGTGCAAGACACATATCCACCAAATTCATGATCATTGGGATATGTCCTTTTGGATTTATGATATATTCTTTGAAGAGTACAAAATCTGCCAGAAAAGTGACAAACATTTGGATAGATATAGCTATAGTCTTCAAGCGCTTAGAATGACAAAGCCGTCTCAAGTGTAGGAACTCCACATCGCTTATGCGAGATTAGAGGTAACCTATGCTTAGCACTTGAACGTTTACTCATTGCACGCTCACCCATTTACAAGATTAGTGAGAGTGTATGTCAGGCACATGTGTTATTACCTGCACCTCACAAAGATGAAGACTCAAATCACAGTCATCAATAGTCTTTTGCGCTACAAGTGAGTGATCCAAGGATGGTTATCTTGGCAGAGAAGTCACTTCTCCCTTTTGGTTATGGGGAGGGTTTGCTTGCATTGTGTAGGTAAACTAAGTGAGGCTGCTTGGGAAGGCTAACATGGGTGATGGATCTGCTGTGGTGATGCTCACTTCCGGGCTTTATCATGTTTGCTAGTTGCTTCAGTTGAAGCTATCTCAATAGGATCTAATACAAGAAGCAAGCAGCAAACACCAAAAAGAGTGAGAGATGCATGACATTCACTACACAGTTGGGTATACTGATTAACAAGTGGTTAACATCTATGGTTTCTTCATTCAAGCAATTGATCAACGAAAAGAGAAGTCAACCACAACATGAAAGTCACTTGATCAGATTATTGGGACTCTCAAAAAATCATCTGGGGTGAGTGCCCTTGGGTGATTGACAAGTGGTATTCATAGGTCTTCACCATGCTCTCCTAGTAGTGGATGTCGGCCTTCCGTTCCCGCTGTTGCTAAGCTCTGGAGATTGAATTTGATTTGATATCCTCGCACTCCAACATAGCAAAGGTCGTGTTAGGAGTAAATTGCATTGTGTGACTCGAGGAATGCCATATAGTCCGCGCATGGCCGAACTCGGTAGGTAAAACCTTCCTTAGTTGCTCCCACGCGTCTGGGTGCTATGTACAATAGTCCTTATCCCTTAGTGAATCAATCTCATGAAAAATCAAATGAACTTTTATGCATTAGAGCCCTAACCAACCTATCTGTGCTCCTTGAATTGATTGTTGAGAGCATCTTGTCCATGGTTTTCGATATATATGAGTTTATTCCTGAAGCTAGATGAACCCAGTACCTGGGCCTACTAATCTTCTGCGGATTGCCACTTAAGTGACCAAGGCGTCACAACATCGGCGCTGTCTCAGAGAGTTGAGTTGATTTAGACCGCCGCGCCCGCTTTAGCAATGTGAAGAGCTTTACGTCGCGGGTATTAAACCTCGGATTGAAACTGTGGACATCTATGCACAATCGGTTCATAGTTACGACAGGTCCGCACAAGCTGATTTTGTTAGTAGTAGGTCTAAGATGCTAAGAAGGTTGGAATGTCGCTAGCGGGATGTGTCCAAGCACGCAAGACAACAGAATGCAAATGGTTTATCATGAGAGTATGCGAGAGAAACCTAACACAGTGGTATCTAGCCTTATGTTACTCTTTCTAAATCGTATCACTTTTCATTTGGTATCTTGGCGGCAAAGGATTGTCTAGTTATAGATCAATGTGACTAATTCTCAAGTGTGCCTTTCAAATGGTTATTCTTACATAGTTTGAAGGGGAGCACTGTGAATCCGCCACAAAGTGGAGTGACATCCTTAGTCAACGAGTGTTACACTAGTGATATCTGGCGTCTGAACTTTAAGTGAGTGTGGGTACGCAAACCTTGAGTTCTCTTGCGTTACAAAGCTCTATTTGGATGAAACCACATTGCGCTATCCCCTTGACTCAAAAAAAAATGAGGGGGAGTATGCCTCCTTGACTGTGAATTCGGTCATAATGGTCAATGATCTTACATGAAGAGGCTCATCCCATATATAAAATACTGTGGCTGTCCATCTCAAAATGAAACTATTTACATGTATCCACCATCTATCCCTCAGTGCAACCTTAATTGCTTCAATAGAGAAGCATTCCTTTTATGGGAAATTGATGAAAGAGGGGAGAGATTAGTGTGAACAATGATATATTAGTGATGCGACATGCACTAAGGGAAAGAGACAATGGACTCTTGGGTGAACAAGGGGAACAGGTTGAAAGAATCAAAGTCCATTGGAACTAAGTGATGCACAACAATGTAGGCGGGTGAGAGCACAAGCTCAGTGAAACTGTGTTTATTGCATATGATATGTGCCTATTCATTTATGCTCAGATAAGTGACAAAGTATATTAGATGATATGGACATTGCGACTAAGGGAAAGAGAACCTGGACATTGAACACAGGGTACAAGATTGAAAGGATCAAAAGTCTTGAAGTAAGTGATGCCACCACAAGTAGGGGAGGGAGCTAGCTCAGAACTTGATTCCCCTCCCCACCCCCCCATCCCCCCCCCCTGCATTTAAATTATGTGCATTAATCTATGCTTGCTTGCGCTATTGCATAAGTCTTTTCTTTATATGCATGCTTGTGTGTTGAATCGATAGTTATGGGATTTCATATGATGTTTGCTAACTAGCATGCATAGGATTCGGTAAAGCTAGATCCTTCGTTCTTTCAATTGGTATCTTAGACAACCTTGCTTATAATGATGTCTCACGGGGTTTTAAGTGTTGTTTTTGTGGTATCAGCTCTAACCATGGTTCGCTAAGGATGAACTTCAAAGTGGAAATACATTGGTATATTCAAAGGTTTATCCATATCCCGTTAGCATCACATGAAGTGTGCTAACACTCCCACAATGTTTATTCATGCATGTGTGCCAAAAGTTAATCAAACCCTTTTGTGAGCACACTGTAGGGGGAGTTGACGACTACCAAGTCGGACTTTGTGGCTCTTTATCCAATTCTTTGGCATAAAGATTAAAGGATGGATTAATGGCATAATGTTCAAATTGATTTAATTTCCATAACTATGTAGAGTTGTCATCAATTACCAAAAAGGGGGGAGACTGTGAAGGTCCTTGTGTGATTGTGGTAATTAAGTGACAATCTTAGGTGGCTAAATATGTGTCTTGAGTGATATTTAACAGGAGATTAGTTTCAAAGGTGTTTAGTTATAATAAAGAGCTTTATTGCACATGAGACATGACATCGGAGTCCAGTGTGACAAGGTTGAGGAAACTCGCTGAGACTTGGCTTGATGGGGCCGGTAGCATAGTGTGAAGAGAATGTGAGGTCAAGATCGATGAACAATATGATCACGTGATGATATAAAGTTGGATCATATCATTTTGTGATAGGTTGGTGCATGTGTTGCATCAAATTGGAGATGGTAGGATGGTATGGAGATGCGCAAAGGCAAAGGTTAATAACATATAGGGCATTTTCATTTCACCGGTCATTAGTGTGTAGTGAGAAGTATATGACCGGGTTTAGGATAAAAAAGATTAGCGTACTATCAAGAGGGGCAAACTTGTTTGCATATCGGTTATTAGTGCCACCTTGCAGCGATCTAACTTTGCGATTGCATTAGGATCGAGTGGAGTGGTGAGAGCAAGTGAAAATCGCTTTGGAAAATGATTGTGAAAATGTAACACACATCGCACCAAGGGTGGTGCTCAATTTTTTTTTTGTTGGCACTTGGAGAGAAGCAAGGAGAAAAAGGTTAAGCTCGGTTTGGCTCGGGTGGCGCTGAACGGACGCTGGCCAGACGCTGGGCGGTGCGTGTCCCGGTCCATCGCGGAATGCGTCTCTGAAGCTAACCCGAAGCGTGCCTGCTTCGGGATCAGTGAGGTCCGGACGCTGTTGTTGGGTCCGAACAGGGACTACCGGACAAGCAGTACTTACTACTACATCAATATTCCCCACCGGACGGTCTGGCCTCTTGTTGCTCTCGGTCCATAAGTGAAGATTACCGGACGCAGATTGGTGTGTCCGGACCACCAAGGTGTATCTGCCGCGGCACGCTGTAACCGGACAGTTCTAAGAGCCTCTCGAGGGAGCTTCTCTGCTAAGTCCGGACGACAGGGGCGCCTTGTTGGGTGCCGTAAGAGCAGGATACCGGACGCAGTCAAGAGAGGACACCAGTCGGAAGGGCGCGATCGTGTAGGAGAGCCTGCCAACTGCTCTTTCAAACAGGAAGAAGGGTCCCAGACTGCGTGTGGTATGGTCGGACACCCGTATGTTGACGTAAAGGAGGTACGTCTGGAAGGCCTGTAACTGATTGTGGACTATAATTGGGCTAGTTTCCGTGGGATGTGGCTAGACTTTACTAGCCCCTTGGCCCGTGCCCTTTGGGGCACCTGGTTGATCACCCTTTGGGGATTGTGTTTTCCCTTAGTTGTGCCCTGGTGATAGGAAACCGCTTCTTAGCTCCAAGGGGGCTCACCATACTGTATTGTAGAGATTCAAGTCGACTTGTTTGAGATGATATGAGAGAGCGATTTCTAGTGCGTTGCTTTCGAGGCAGTCTTGGCATGTGTGGCAACTAGGTAGATCTGTTGTAGCGTCGATGGGGTCGGCATTAGATGTTTCTTTTACTGCTTGGGGTTTGCCACCTCTCCTAGATTGTGGGTGGGATGTCGGAAGGTTGAGGGTTTGTCCGAAAGCCCGCAGAAGAAGTTGTTAGCGAGGCGCTCGAAGACGTCTGTTTTCGTGTGAGGGGCTCTGCAAGCATAGCCCGTGGGATGTGATCTGGGTAAGAAGCACATCTAGTTAGAAGAGTTATCGTAGAGTGCCCCATTCCTGTGTGTTGGTTTGGGCGACATGCCCCTTGAGGGGGTTAGTGCGAAGTGTAAGCTGTAAAAAGTCATAAACCGCCAAGAAGTCAGAGAGCCGATACACGGGGACTAGGGGTGGCGGGTTGGCGGAGATGCAGAGAGAGGGGTGATCCTACGGGTGAAATAATACACGCTCGATGTCAACCTTGTCAACATTTTCCTCGGTGGTTTTGCATTACTCCATGTAATATAACACTCAGCTTTAATTTCAATCTTTTATAAATTGTGCTAGTGCGTTTAGTTCGTTGCTCATGATAATCTAGTTTCGGACTTACTGTTAGACACAGATAGCAGTAGTTCCCTTGAGTGGCTAATTGGCTTGAGTAGCCTTGTTCAGTACACATTGCTTTGTTTGTGTAGCTAAAGTAGTTGAGCTCTCAAGTTGGACTTTGTGTAGTCTTGCTAGAGAGCATTGCTAGTGAGATTAGGTGTTTTGTTCTTTCCTTACTTTAGTATGAGTAGGAGCTCCCGGTGTGCTTATTGAGTACTAGTTGCTTCGGTTTGTTGTGACCTAGCAACTAGATTGTTTTTGCTGAGTTCCTTCCTTGCTTGGCACCTTAGTGAGCCCATTAGTTTTCTTTGCTAGGTGCTAGAGTTATAGAATTACAGAGGGGGTGTAGTCTTGGCTTAGACCGATTAGTTTCTGTAAATTTCCGCATTTGATTCGGTTAAGCACGGAACGTTTAAGTTTTATAAGGTCTTTCACCCCCCCCCTCTACGTCCGCCATCTCGACCTACACAACCCTGTAGCTACGGCACCATCTGACTGCCTGTATTATTCAGGCTGTTGTTGTCCTGGCCTTCCTTCCAGGCATCCGATCCTGCATCATTCGCCCTCCGCGGGGTCTCCGGCTCACCCTGTGCTTCTCTACAGCCGCCACACCAGTGCTTCCCTCACTGTCACCACCTGGCCCAGTCCTGCTCCGTTTCAGTGTCCAGTTTGTCTGTCAGGGTCCATCACATGGTCACTAGAGCTCGCGAGGGATTACACCAACCTAACCCCCGCTATTGCATGGCTATATAATGTCAGTCAACACCTCTCCTACCACTGGCTATCCCCCATTCCCAAGTCTATCAACGAGGAAGCTCTGAAAGGATCCCCCAAATTGGCACGCCGCTGCTGGCCTGCCGAAGTTTCGCGGAGCGCTTCTCAAACGAATGGACTTGGCGCCTAGTGGCTCGACCTCTGGATTGCCAAACATAGTTACAAGCAAATGGGTTTTTCGCCATAAATTCTAGCACGACGAGCACTCTCTGAGCGCTTACAAAGCAGGTGGGTGGTCACGTGGATTTACCCAGCGCTACGGGGAGGCATTGACTTCAGCGAAACAGTCACTCCTGTTGTCAAAGCCGCGGCTGGCGGACAATCCAGCGCTGTGCTTGCCATAGGCCGCATCACGAACTGGACAAATCTAAGCAACTTGATGTCTTAAGCCTTCCTCCAGTAGGCATTTGAAGGATAACAAGGTCTTCTAGACAGCCGAACCCGCACGGGTTTTGTTGATGCCGCCAACCCGCACGTTCGTCTGTGTGCTCCTCGTGACAGGGTTCTTACGGTCTTCCGGTCGGGCGTCCCAACACAGCATGAGTTCGAGCGGTTCGCAGCTTCCTCCGGACTTCGGCTTCAAATGCGACCCGCTTCCGATCTTCTGCACCGCATCCTGTCCCCTTATTCTTCTTTATCTGGTTTCTTATGTCGTGATGGAACATCGTCATTCCTGGCTCTCTTTCCGCGGGCTAACTTGATTCACCGAGGATCAGTTTCGTGTCACGCCCCCAAATTGCGGGGCTGTATGTTCCGGTTGTCAAGGGGACATAGGGTGCGCTTCGCATCTTCCTCGGCATCGACTTGTTCATCGCACTAAGGAACGTGCCCTTCTACCTTTTCTCCGCGCAAAGGGCCCGCAATACGGCCGCTGATATGTCACCCTGATCAGCATCGCCGAGACCCGCAGTCGGCATGCAGTAACGGCTCTAAATCGCACCCCACCCCTATCTCGACGCCTAATGCGATAAAGGGGCAAAACACCTTGTTTTTCGCCATCCCACGGTGCCCGCACATCACGATTATGCCACTAAGCTAAACGCGTCACTATGAATGGTTGGGGTGCTCCTTCCCGTACCCGTAACTGTGAACAGACGCACTTCCAAACATCGCCCAGTTTCGCCTCGGTGCAAGCCGGTATGCTTACACATGCACCTAATGATCTAAGAACAGCAAGCCGGCACCTCTTGCCGCTTCTCAAAGCGTGGATTGTACTTGGCTACGTCTAGGCGGTCCGACGTCGGACTAACGGTCTAGCCTCTGCCCTGGCAACGCGCTCTCGGCACATAACCTCTCTCAACATCACCGCCTTGGAATCTCCGTAACGACGGATAAATTGGACTGGAGTATGTGGTACTGTGTCTAGGAGCTGGAGCCGCGAGAGTCGGATGTTGTTTTCAGAACACTACGTGCGCGGTGGTTGAACTCCCACCTCTATCTCGCACTTTCAGTGTGTCAACCCACACCAAGCTGTTAACTTGCGGTCGTTTGTTGGCGAGTACGCTCGTGGAAATATAGAGTCTGTAGAGAGAGAGAAATCAGCGCCTTGGGTCGGTATAACTGCAACCGGTCTCTTCGTCCAGATATGCATCTACGGCTACCCGGCGTAGTCTTGGCTGCAGGCTAGTACTGTCTTATGCCTCGCGACCATCGACAAGGCCACACGAGTAATGCTGACATTCTGCGTCCAACACATCTCTGTTGTGTCGGATGCTCCACCAATCCTCCAGTGCATCACAAACGCAACCAAAACATATTTAAGTAGCTGGTGGCATGGAGTTTTCAAACACCTTGTGTGCGGTAACAGTGTGCAGCGTACGGTGAGATACGAGTTCTTCACATCGATTCTAAATGATGCCATACAATACGCCCCGACCGTGCTACCAAAGACTGTGTCCGACCTCGTCATTCGAAGCCTTCCGGTCCAGTGCTCTGCGTTGTTCCATAACAACGGCATTGCCTGGGGCGGTGATGAAGACCAGACTCAGACCTAGGTCTCTAGATAGACTCGGCGCTAGCAAGTTCTGCATGTAAACAAGGTGACCACGCTCACCTCATGACGAGTCGGTTACGGGCTCCTACGCGGCCAGCTCTTTCCCGATTCCTTCTCCTGTACTCGTGTTAGGCGTTGCCCACATCAAATGAATGTTAGGAGCTCTCCTAACAGTTTCTCAGAACTTTAAATTTGGTATTTATTTTTTTTTTAGCAAAATAAGAAAAAATTGTCCTCCAATGATTTGCCAAATTATCTTGAAAAAGATAGCAACTTGCTATCGGCTGCTCCTCTCGCGCAGACGCGCAATACACCCGCGCGCGTAGCTGGGTTGGCATCGCGATCATTGTCCCACGTCTCGACTTGCTTCCGCGAACGCTGCGTGAAGATCCCTTCCAGCGCGAACATGCTTCTAGCATGCTTGTGTTGCCGCAAGAACCTGCTTCCTGATACCTGCTTGTGCTGTGGCCGGAAGAACGCTGCTCCTGTGCCGCGAGAACTCTGTTTACCTTCCGATGATCGATCCAGTTGTGCTATGGCCTGCTGGACATTACTTGTCTGCTCTCTTCCTGCCGGCTAAAAGAAAGGCTACACGCGGGAGAGGGATGCGCCCGCGCGGCGGCCGCGCGGCGGCTATCACCGCAGGGAGGAAGCCCTCTCGCCCGTCAAACAGAAAAGCCCTGGGAAAAAGAATTGTGGGCTTTTTTCTAATATTATTTTTGCCAAGTATAATAACAAAGTATTGGAGAGATATGGTTTTTTTAGTTGGTATTTATTTGGGTCTTATCTCCCCAGCCCGCCCCAAACGATGCCTGATAACAAGTTGTCTATTAGGCAAAGCTTATCTTCGATTCCTGCCAACAATACGCGATCTGTGCGTTCATCTTCGCCGTCTTCTTAGAGAGATATGGCCTGATGCACGGCTGCATGTTAGACGCGCTGCAGGCTCAACCGACCCCCTCGGCACGCACGAGGGTTCGCGGAGATCCGACAGAGCATAGGCGAGCGTCCCGCAAACCAGCCCAGCTCGTCGGAGCTCCCGCCCGCGGACGCCTCCCTCGTACTCCACGTGGCTCAACGTCGCTTCGTCGCGGAGCTTGCCAGCCGTCTGTTCTCCATTCTCGGGACAGAGCACACCCGTCCCAGGCAATGTGCTGCTAGTCATCCGCGCACTCTCGCGGGAGCTCCTCACCCCGCCACGAAGATTAGAGAGTTCTACTCCCTCTAAACCAGGCCCGATTCCTCATAGAGTTGCCACTGCGACGACTCCCCTCTCAAGGCGACTCTTCCGCCTTTCTTAAGTAACATGGTCCTCATGTCCCTAATCTAGTTTGGTTATGGTGTTTGCTATGAAGTTCACACTTACACCAACAAATTGGCCTAACACGTTGCAACGTGTTTGCGCTCACAGTGCGTTGTTTGTAATTGTGTTCCGCTAATTAGTGGCTTTGCAATCATGACATGTTTGGCCTTCAGTCACACAACGCATAAGTTCAACGACACTTTGAGCGCCTACACGAAGTAACTGATAATAGATTTGTATAATTGCATAGCGATCAAAATAAGGCGGACGTGAACTATACTTGCGTACCGGTCTCAAAAGAGACCGCGGCATGATCGAAACTCCCAAATTTATTAGATCGTGTTCTGTCTATCGCGATATCACCGCCCCCTACATTACGGTCGACGTAACTTACACGCTTTTCCAAACTGTGAACCCTGTTTTGCTATCCTCGTTACTCTCTGTGCGAGAACTTTGCTGATATCTTAGCCACTTCGTATTGTAGGATAGGTTTTTAATTTGGAGTTCAGAAATTGATGACATATAAGGATGTAAAATTCACTTGCTATGTATTTATCTATAATTGTATGTATTACCCGTTTTTCGTTGCCGTTATATTAAGTTGTTATGCGTACATGTCGGTTTTACTGTCCTCTATCAATGGAATACAGTGTCAGTGTAGGGTTCTTATTTCTTATGAATTGGTCTGAGGTTGGGTATATTTTCTTCTAGGTGGCGTAAGATATTTTGCTCTCTTCCCCTCTCCTCCGCTCCTCACCTCGGAACAAACATGTCATGTATTATTATGATATTAGTTTATTTAAATTTTTGTGGTGTATTTTCTTGTCCATATTAGTGTTTATCGTACCCTTTCTTTAGTAGAGATGATTGTTTTTTATGTTTTATTTACTCTAATATAGTAATTATATTACTTATAGACGGTGTGATGTGTGTGTCGTTTTTTGGGAAGTTATGCAGGTAGGCGAGCGCAAGCGCTCTCTCGAACGGGAGTGCGAACTGGCTGTCCTCAATAGGCTATGCCCTGGCCAAGAGCCCGGCCAATAATGGGATAGAGGAGAGGCGAACGTTGAGGAAACAGTACTCAACAAACGTTGGCATGGTTCTTGTGTACCATCCATATTTACTAGTGAATCTCCATCCGAGTGCCCGTCGGCGCTCAAGACCTATGATAGGCTGTCAATCGTTGAAACTTACCTTTATGTGATGGAGTGGATTTGTTTGTGTCGTGCGCTCTGAGAGCAGTGGGGTTATTTTAAGTTTTGGAGTGATTAGGCGGTGTTGAGTCCTATAGCAGGAATGTGTAGACATGTTGTCAGGTTCCTCGAGAGATGACCTTCTCTGGCAGCGGCTGCCACAATATTCTGGGTTGTGGGTGGCCGAATGGGCACTAGGACACGCGAGTGGGGGGGGAGAGCATCCGCACATCTCTAGGGTGCGCCTCGTGCCCTCGGGAGACGAGGCAGCCCCTTGAACGCATGGCTGAGAGTTGCCTTAAGCGCGATAGTAGGATGCGGCTCCACACGAGGACTAGGGGGCTTCACGGGAAGCTTGTGCGCTTCTCGCTCACGGGAATTCAGTTAAGGGATCGGCTATGGGTGATTGCTCTGTGGGTTTTGTAAACATTGATTACCAGGAGATTCCTGAACGATCTATTAGGACGCACCGGACGGGCTTAGGTACGGGCTGAGTATGCGCGCTTGACTGTAGCGCTGCCTTCAGTTAAATTTCAACTTTCTTCTCATTTAACTAATTTATTTATGATAGTAATATTATTTATTCTTATTTTTTATTATTTTAGTTTCTTAAAATTTATTAATGTTTATTTATTTCCTTTTTATTATGTGTTTCTGTTAATATTCATATTTTTACTTTAGTATTTTTGCTTTTGTTTATATTTTATACTATTTTTTTTGTTAAATTTAGTTTTTATATAAGAGTTAATTTTTGTGTTTATTTTATTATGAATGTTTTATAGTATTTTATTTAGTTTTTTTTATAGTTTATTTTAGTATTCTTATTTATGTGTTATGTTTGTTTTTTTTCTTTTTTTATTTTGAATAATATTGTAAAACCCCAACTCTATACTTTTATTTATAATAATTTTCCATTTATTTTATTATCGTTTTAATATATTTTTATATTTCTTTTAATACACACTTTATTAATTATTATTATGTATTATTTTTTTTATTTAAATTTTTAATTTATCTTATTTTCATTAACCTTATACACAACAAAAAAAAAAATTTTTCTTCTATACACTAATTATATTTTTTTATATCCTATTTTTCTTAATAGTTTAATAAACTTTCCTTTATTTTATTATAAATTATATATCTTATTTTACTCCATATTTTTATCTAAATATTCTATTTATCTATTCCATATTCTTTATTATTTATTCTTATAACCTAAATTTTATATTTATAACTTTTTATATTTTTTTTAATCCCTAAAATCAAAACAATATAAAAACACCTCAAAAAAACAACAATCATAAAACAATTTTCTTATTTTTTTTTAATCTAATTTAAATATTTACACCCAGATATAAAACACCTTTAACAAATAATATACCACATACAAATTAAACACAAAAAAAAAACACCATCCACCCAAAAAACCCCCCCCCCAAAAACCCACACAATCCACACATATCCCAATAAAATAAACACACACAAACACAATAAAACTTAAAAAAATTCTTACTATTCCTAAACTTTACAAACCATAATATCCAACTAAACATATTCATACTCTAATTACCTCACTAACACCCCCCCCTTTTTAATCAAATAACATACTAACAAACACTACTAATAATAATTATCTCAAAACTACAATGTGAACAACATAAAATTCCCCTCATCTTTTTTATAAATATATCATCTATTATTTAATTATTACTTAAATTACTTCAATATAAATAACTACACAAACCACAAATAATTCTCATTATTTAATTTTATATCCACCTTTTAACTTATTCTTATACTAATACTCCATACAAACCACCAATAAATTTATCCTTAATTACATACAATATTAACCATTACTCTAATAATTAAATATTATATCTCTTATCAATCATTTAAATATCCCCTCCCATCTCAATAACCCCAAAAAAACATACATAAAAAAATACAATTAACCTACCAAACCAATCTAAACAATTTTATTACTTTCCTTTTTACTCATAATACTAAACTCCTTAACTTTCTCTCTTTTAAAAAAATTTCTTATACTATTATAATCGTATGTTTAATATATTTACATATCTCATCCCCATATTTTATTTTAATTTTGAAATCAAATAATAATTTTTTTTATTTTTATTTTTTGTTATGAAAGATATCTTTTTTATTAATTTATTTTATTATAAAAATTTTAATGGTCGTAGTTCTTGTTTAAACCCACTGTTATTAAATTTCTTCATCTTTCATTCTCATATTATTTATTTATTTCATCGTTATTTTTACCCCCCCTTTCCATAATCACAATTTTCACAATATTGTATTATTCCACTCATTTTTAATTAGTTAGGGGGTTTATTTATCTGGTTATATTAAGATCATTTATTGTATTATTGTATTATTTGTTTATTTGAGTTTTGAGTTTCTGTTTATAAGTTAAGGAGTGTGTAGGTGTCTTGGGTTGTTGCCTCCCCTCATCATATGCTTTAATAAATTTACTGTATAATTTATATTTACTTTTTTTATTATTTCTTTTTATATCATTTTATTTATTTTTTTTTGTTTTATTATAACATTTTAATTAATTTTTAATAATTTTTTTAATATAAGTTTCTTTTTAATATTAATTTATTTTATTCTTTCTATTCAGTTATTATTCTTTTATTATTAATTTTATATTTTGTTTTTTTCCCCCCCCCTATTTTATATTTCTTAATTATCAATATCTCTAAAATTCAATTTTTAACATTTATATCTCATACCCCTTCCCCTCTTACTTTCATCCTAAAATAATTCATTACTTTCATCTTTTTTTACACCACAAATTTCACTTAAATTTTATTTAAATTTTTATAAATAAATACCAAAAAATTACACACACTAAACCCTAACCATCCTCATAAATATAACCCCCATTACAACAACCCACACAAACACCCTAAAACAACACAAAAATTACATATCACTAACAAAAACAAAACAAATCTAAAAAAAAAAAACAACAAACCAAAAACTAAACAATACACTCAACTAACCTTAAATATAACTACTCAACTATTAATATCTACAAAAACACATCAAAATAAAACATTACATCAATATTACACCAAAAACCCAAAAAAAAAAACACCAAACACAAAACACACCCATCACACCCCCTACAAATAAAACTATAACACAAAATTTAAAACACTCAAAAACAATCAACACATACAACAAAAAAAAACACCACACCACAACATAACCCTAATACCCATATTAACACATCTACATTATCCAACAAACAAACAACTAACTTACACATCTTCCTTTACACCAACACCTATAAAAAAACACAACACATAATATACATTTATAACTATCTTTTTCAACCTATCTCATTAATTCTTTAATCAACTTAATAACAAATCGTTCCACAAATAAAAACAAAATATTATTTTCAAATTATCCTTCATTTTTTTTCTTTTATCTTAATACCCCATTAACTAAACTTATATTTTCAATTATATCCCCCCCATTATCTATTTAATTTTAAAATATATTACAAATCATACCATTCTTATATAAACATCACTTATTTCCCTTCTATCCCTTTTTTTACTAGTCTAGGTTTATCCCAAACTTCTATATACCCCTTTCATTTTTATTTTTTTGTTTTTTTTCTTTATTATTTTGAATGCCCCCTTTTGATTCTTTAGTAAAAACAACGTGCGTCCACCGCCCTACCTGGGGTCCTACTGTCGATGTTCGTGGGGATGGATGGTTATAGCGGTCTAGGCGGACATGGTTCGGCCGTGTATGTGGTGCACTGCGAGCGTCTGCTTTATATGGTGTTTATTGTTTATCCACTTATTATATTTCCCCCCCCCCTCCTGGGGTCGTACGGTGTGCGTGTGATGTTAGTGGTTCAATATCTATGGCCTCTCGGTGCACTTGCCCACCCCCCCCCACCCCCCCCGGGCGCCCCGGGCACCGCCGGCCGGGCGGAGGCAGGGCGCGCGCCGGGGGCCCCGGGCGGGGGGGGGGCGGCTGGGGGCGGCGGGGGGTCGGGGGGCCGGGCCGCGGGGAGGAGGCGGTGGGGGGGGGGGGGGGGGGGGGGGCGGGTTTTGTGGTTTGTGTGTTGTTGTGCGAGTTGTTTTTTTTGTGGTTTGGGCTGCGTTGGTTTGTATGTATTTTTTTTATTGGATGTGCTATTGTTATTTGTTGTTTTGGTAGGTTTTTGTTTTTTTGGATGTTTTTGCGGAGTGCGATGATGTGGTGCGTCGGTGCGTTTAATCTATGTTTTGACTTTGTTTGCTGGTTCCGATTGGATGGATTTTTGTATTATGATGGTTGGGTTTTGTGTTTTTTTGGGATTTTGGATTTGTGTGGCTTTTTGGAGACTTTTGTTGCGGGTTAGGTGGATTGTTCCTTTTGTTCCATGGTCTGCTGGTGCTTTTGGCGTTTTTTTTTCGGTCGTGGACTTCTTTTGTGGGTTTTTCTTTTTTGGTTTTGTGTGTTGTTTTTGTGTTTTTGGATGTTTTTGGATGTTTGTCCTTGGAGTATGGAGCTTCTTTGTGGATGATTTTATGGAGTTTTTTTTGTGGATGGAATCTGGTTTTGGTCTTTTTGTTTTGTATTTGTCTTTTTGGAATTGTGGATTTTTGGAGTTTTGTTGATTTGTTGATTTGTTTTTATGGTGTATTGCTTTTGTGTTTTATTTTTTTTTGGATTTTTTGTTCTTTTTTCTGTGTTGTGTTGTGTTTGGGATTTGGTGACATTGGTATCTTGGATGGAGATATTTGGATGGATGTTTGGGTTGTTGGATTCTTTTTTTTGTTTTCTTTTTTGACTGGTGTTGTTTTTGGACTTTTCTGGTTGCGAGGTCTTAGGGATGTGTTTCTCTTAATTGATTGTTTTTCTATTTGTTGTGTTTAATCTGTATGCATTGTGTGTCATGTTGGAGACTTCTTTTTGTTGTTGTGTTTTTTTTTGTGGTCTTGGTTGTTTATTTTATTTTGTTTTGTATGATGGATTTATTGGTGATTGGATGTTTATAGTTTGGTGAATTATATTGAGATTGTTTGTGCTTGGTTTTTGTTTTGATTTGTTTTGTTTTTGGCTTTTTTTTTTTATGGACTTTGTGGCTTGTGGTGTGTTTTTTGTTTGGTTTATGGATTGGGTTTCTGGTTGTTGTTTGTATGTTGATGTAAATGTAATTGTTTTGATTATGTTTTTTGTTTTTTGTTTGATTTTTGGTGAGGTTTTTGGTTGTTTTGTTGTATGAGGCGTGTGTTTGGATTTTGTTTTTGTAGAGTGTTTGTCTTGGATTGTGTTGGAGTGTTTTGATTGTCTTTATTGGATGTTTTTGTTGTTGGATGTGGACGTTTGGGTTATTGGTGTGAGTTTGTTGTGTCTGTAGTTTTTTGAGATGTGTTGGATTGTGTGTTTGATTTATTTTTATTGTTTTGGTTGGATTGTTTGGAGTGCTTTTTTATTTGTTGGTAGTTTGGTTGTGATTTTTTTTGGAGTTTGTTTGGTTTTTGTTGTAGGTTGTATTGGTATTCTTATTTATTTTCTTTTTTTATTTTGGATTTGATGTTGTTTTGCTGTTTGTGTGGTTGGATTTTTGTTGTTTTGTTGTTTGTGTTTTGAGCTGATGTTTGTGAATGACGTTTATATCGTGTCCTGACTGTGTGGATTTGCGAATTGGATTTGTTTTTTTTGGTTTTTGTTTACTTGGCTGTTGGATTGTTTGTTATGTTGGCTTGTTTGGTGCGCTTTGTTTGTGGATTTTGTTGGTTTTGATTGTCGTATGTGTGGAGTGTTTTTGTTGTGGCCAAAATTGTGTCATCCCCCCAATCCCCCCAACATCACCAACCCCTCCCCCCCCCCCCCCCCCCACCAGCACCCCGGGGCGTCCGGGTTACTAGATGTTGTGTTTTTGTTTTTTTTGTTTTTATTTGTTTTTCGTTTTCGTGATTTTTGGAGTTTTTGATTTGGAATGTGGAGTTTTGTTTCCCTCTTGATTGGATGTTTGGATTTCGTTTTTTGTTTGGATGTTATTTGATTGGATGGATTTGTATGGCTATTTTTGTGATTTTGATTTGTGGATAGTCTGTGTTTTTGGAGATTTTGGATGTGTTTGGATACTGGAGTTGATATGGTTTTTTGTTGGATTGCTTATTTTTATTTGAATTCTTTTTTATTGGAGACTTTTTTTTGGTTGTGGATAGTTTTTTTGAGGTATGATTTTCTTTTTGTTGGAGATGGATTTTGTTGTGTTGAGCTGATTGGAGTTGGAGTTTTTTGGAGTTTGATTTTTTTGTTGGTCTTTTTGTTTATTTTTGGCTTTATTTTGTTTGTTTTGGTAACTTTGGGTTGCTTTTATTCTTCGGAGGTGGTTTTTTTTTTTGTGCTGTGGATTTTCTGTTTTTGGTTGTCTTGGTTTCTTTTGATTTTATTTTGTATTGTTTTTTGTTGAATTGGATTGTGTGTTTAGCTGAGTGTGTATTTTGATTTTTTTCTGGATTCTTTGTGGACTAGGATGGGATTTTTGCTGGTGGTTTTTGTGTTTGGTTATGGATCTTTTTTTTTGGTTTTGTTTTGGATTTTTTGGTGTTTCGTGTGGGGTTGTTTTTGTGTTTTGTATGTGTGAGTTGTTTTATGTTTTTTGTTTTTTTTGTTTGTTTTTGTTTTTATGGTTGGATTTGGTATGCTTGGATTGTTGGTATTTTTTTTATTGGTGTTTTGGAGTTGTTTGTTGTTGGTGATTTGGTTTTTGCTTTTTTTGGAGTTTTGAGTTTGGAGTTGTGTGGTTTTTTTGTGGTGTTTTTTTGGGAGTGTTTGGTATTTTGTTTTTGTTATTTGTTTTTTTGTTTTGGATATTTTTTTGCGATGTTGTTTTGGTTGATTGTTGGTGAACTGTTTTTGATGTTGTTTTTGTTTTTTGTTTTTTTGATTGTGCGTTGCCAAGTGTTTCTTTTTTTTGGTGTGTTGGAGAAGTTTATTTGATGTTGCTTTGATGTTGGGGATTTGTGGCATTTGTGAGTTTTTTTTTTTTTTTGGAGTTTTTTTTGCTAGTTTGCTCTGGTTTTGGTTTATTTGGATGCTTTAGTTCACTGTGTTTTAGTTGAATGTGGTAGATTTCAGGGATGTATATTATTTTAATAGGAGTCTCAAGATCTCAAGCAGAGCCAGATCTGGCACGTTCCTCAACGGAATCCAGCTTGCACCAGTCTAGATGTGTCGACGGACCTACAAAGAACAAATGGGAGAGAGATCAGAAGCAAGATCAGAGGAGGGAGAACATAGGGGACTTAGGGATAGGGTCTTGTTCATCTTACCTGCATGGAACCAGAGCCGGCACCGGAGAGATGGAAGAAGAAAGAATGAAACGACGGCACCTTCCCAAACGGACAAGATCGACCTCCAAGATCACAGTAGAGCCCGTTTTGCGACGACGTGGGAGGCCTCCAAGACTCCAAGGAGGTCAAGCGGTGAACGTGTGAGATCTGAGTGGAGTCGCGACGGCACACGGCGCGATATGACGCGAGCGGTAGGCCGGGATTGGCGTTTAATTGGCATGGTAAGACTGCAAGCCGGCGGCGTCGGTGACTCGACCGGCCAGGGCAGAGAGTGTTAGGGGTAGGTTTAAGAGTGTGGGGGGAGGTAGGACGCGTCGTATGCGGGAATGAGGGAATACTGGGGGCGGTGGGCGGGTAGCTGGAGGCTTATATTGCCTCACTGGCTACGGGCCTTAACCGGGCCATGACATGGAGTCATGTGACAAAGGGGGAAAGGTCAAGGCATGACTTAGCTTGATGGACCGGGTTTGCAAGCGGAAGGGCAATTTTAGAGGCTTGAAGCGTTTGACCGTGTGGCGGGAGGCTTGAGCAAGACTGGACACCGATGGACGAAGGCAATGGTGAAGGGCAAGTGAAGTCAAGTTTGATGAACCAATATGTCACGTGATGATATGAAGTGGATCATATCATTTGTGATAAGTTGGTGCATGGGTTGCATCAACATTGGAGAAGGAGATAAAAGGAATGCACAGGCAAAGGTATAACTTAGAGCATTTCATTTCACCGGTCATAGTTGTTTAGAGAAGTTTTTTGACCGGGTTGAGTTATAGGAAAAGTCGTACTATCAAGAGGGATGCATAGTAGACTAGCTTGATGAGGATGAGAGTGCTCAAGTTACTAGTCTAGAGACGTTTGAGAGACGTCGTGCAAAAACGCATAACTTAGAAGAGTGCTGGGTGGCTTTCTGCTGAGCCACCGGTACTACTGGTCTCCCACCGGTAGTACCGGGTGAAGATCGGTGGTACCAGTCAGCCCCCGGGTGGGGTTTTCTTGCACGCAAGGGAACTTTGAAAAATGTGCTGAAAAATGAACTACCGGTAGTACCGGTCAGCTAACTTTATGCAACGGTCGAAGGCTCCAACAGTCGGTTTTCCCTTGACCGGTAGTACCGGACTTACTGCGTCGGGGCTGCGGGAATAAATAGGCCGCCCCTTCCCTTGGGCGGCACCCACCCCCATATTCCACTTCCACACTGAGAAAAAGGGTCCCAAGTGCCTCTCTCTCCCCCCCCCCATGCTCCTAGGCTTTAATCCATGGTGGATTTGTGAGAGAAAGTGAGATTTTAGAGTGGATAGGACCGATCCCACGACTTGAGCATCGATTTACTCTTCTTGCCGGGTTGCTTTGCATTTGTTACTCTTGGATTCTTGGAATCCCAGTCGGCTAGGTGTTCTTCGAGATTGCCCATGTTGATTCATTTGTGAGGGCATCCCAATCGTTTGTATTACCCCTTCGATCCTTAGTGGAAATCTTGGGCTAACCTTTTTGGTTGCTTGAGGGAGGCAAGGAGGTGGAAGAGACTCCGACCTTTGTGGTCACCTCAACAACGAGGGTTAGAACTCCTTTATGGGACCGAACCTCGGGGTAAATCTTGAGTCTTGTATGCTTGATGTTGTGGAGATAGCTTCGACTATCCTTTTTCTTTTGTTCTTCCTCTCTTCCTCAAAGTCATAGGTTGGGGAAGGCCCGATCTACAAATTGGAGAGGAACCAATCCAAGTAAAGCTCAACATCATCATCCTCAACCTCAAGAGTGTGGGGAAAAGCTCGGGTCTGGATTCAAAGCTCATCTTCCTTGGAAATTTTGGAGCTACAGCGCTACCACCGGTAGTACCGATCAGCCACCCGGGAGTACCGATCAACCACCGTAGTACCGGTCCTACTAAACCGGTAAATACAGTTCGGGGGTTTTTCATTCTCTACTCACTAGCTTATACTTATTGTTTCATACTTGTGCTAGTGTTTAGTGGTTGCTTTAGTAACTAGTATACCTTTTGTATTTTTGCTAGTTACCTTCTTGCTTGTGTAGCATAGAAGTAGCTATTTAGTTACTAATTGACTTGTGTAGTTTTGTTAGTCACATTACTTTGCTTGTGTAGCTAAGCTTTTGAGCTCTCTAGTTTTGGGTTTTTGTAGTCTTGCTTTTGAGCATTACTAGTGAGCTTAGGTTTTGTTTCGCTTTGCTTTCACTAGCATGTGTAGGACTCCCGATTTGCTTAGAGTACTAGTTTGTTTAGGTTTGTGTGACCTTACAAACTAGACTTGTTAGGTGAGCTTCCTAGCCCGGCACCGTAGTAAGCTTTCTTATCATAATTTGCTAGGGGCTAGTGTTTTTAAGTAGAGGGGTGTTGTGTTGGCTAGACCGATAGTTTTAATTCCCATTTATTTCGGGTTTTCCAATGCGATAAGTTTTTAGATACCCTATTCAACCCCCCTCTAGGTCAATTAGGGCCTTTCAAGAGAAAAGAGAACCAACTTTCTTCCTTCCTCTTTTAAATTTTTTCTCCACTTTTCTACACATTTACATATGTATTCTTACTAGTCAAAACTAGTTATTACTCCCTCTATATTGTAAAATAAGTCGTTTTGGACAGTGACATGGTCTCTTGGTATGACTTTGACTTCATATTTCTATAAAAATATTTATTTAAAAATAATATATGTATACTTTTATAAAAATATATTTCAAGATAAATTTATTCAAATGGTTTTTAATATTTTTTAAACTCAACAATTTAAAAGTTATTAATAATTTATATTTTAATAATGTTTGATCAAAATCTTGTCCAAAAAAAATTTCTTTTACAATATGGAGAAAGTATATAACACAGCTACTTTCACAAAGTCCGGCAACCTAACTTCTGTGAAAGGACAGCCTGTAAGTTGAGATTCAGACTTTAGCCCAAAATTGCTACATCTGGTTTCACGGAAGAATTTAGAGGCTGTCGGAGACTTAAGTTACCATAAAGTATACTCACTCTCTCCCCCCCAAATTATAAGATATACTCCACCTTTCCTAAATTATAAGATATAAAACTCTCTCTCCATCCCAAATTACAAGATAAAGAGGTTCCTAGTTTTATACTCCCTTCATTCCAAATTATAGATATTCTAAGAATCTAAGTTTAACTAAACTTTTTAATAATAATATAATAATAATTATGATGTTAATAAAGTATCATTAAATTCGTTATTAATTATATTTTTATAGTATGTCTATTTGATGTCATAAATCTTTATAGTTTTCTCTAAAACTATTAGTCAAACTTGAGTTTTTTTTGACTCTCCAAGATAATTGGAATGTCTTATAATTTATAAAAACGGGTAAAAAGAGCTTGTACACGAGATTTTGTTATTTGAATAGGCTTAGTATCTGATTACTAAATGAATTATTACATGGCACATGAAATGTGCAAACAAGATTGGATTAAAACCTGCCAGACCAAACAGCACCTTTTATCTTCGTGGAATAAAATCGATAATTTTTCTCAAGACTTGCATCAAGAAATAAGTTAAAATTCACTACGTCTAAAAATAAAGCGTTTGGCATGCAGAAATCCAAATCTGCTACAGTGCAATCTATTCATGCATTCCCGTTTCATTTTTAACACTACTCAAGTGATGAGCCCAGTGAAATCAAAACTTCAAGAGGTCTCCACGGTCCAAGAGCCATAGCAGCTAAAGGAATAACTGAAAAAACAAATAAATGCAAAAAAAAAAAAGTAGAATCGTCTCAATCCCTGTTGACGAACGCCAACCACTATAATTGTACATGTGTCTAGAAGAGTTTGCTCAAGTCGTTACTCTCCGAGAGCCATACCGAAACCCAAATTTGTAATCTTCTTCCAGTCGTCAAGCTGCACAAGATTGCAGAAACAAATCAGCCCTTTTCGTTGATAAAGAGGTAAAAAATGATTGCACTTCACATTTTCTGACTGCACACTACAACCATCAAGAGTAGATCATGCTATAAGGGGGCCAAGATCAAGGTCTAAGGCCCTTCTATTTATTTTATAATCTATGTTTTCAATCACTTGGCATCTAAAGTTTGACTAATTCTTAGTATGATTTATGACTTCTGATTTCTCAAGTTGTAATACGCCATATTAAAGACCGAGTACTAAATAGTAGAGCAGGTTTCTAAAACTGCCCTTGTGCCAATGGTTTTTTCAGCCCAAGTATTCTGAGGCCCTTTGTTCCAGAAGTCAAAAAAAAGAGCTAAACACAACCCCAAAAACCTTATCGGGTAAACTACAATAATATATACCTAAGTACTTCTAAAAAAGAATCATTTTGATGCCTTGTACTTTGGCCATAAGAAAGCATGCATGAAAATTTCCCCGGGAAAGTGCAGTTTCACAGAAACAGTTTAAAAGTTTTTTTAAATAAAAGAGCTGAGCAAGTTTTTAACCTTATTGCTAAAATGTAAAAAATTGAATAACATGATTTTATGAACACTTTGACCCTTTTCCCATCCGGGGGTTCCCCCCAAATTGCCAATTGCTGGTGATCAACAACCAAGAAACTCAGCCAAACAGTAATTTTTTTGGAAAACCCAGCAAACCCCTATTGCTCTAGGGTAAAAAAAGGGAAAACATGAGTTTAGAACACTTCTGAGCCTTTCCATCCGGGGTTCCAAAAATTTTGCCAATTGATGGGCGAAAACCCAAACCAAGAAACCCCAGGCCAAAACGGCCCTTATTTGTAACACAGAAAACCCCCTATTGCTATATGTATTGAATAAAAAGTTTATAACACTTCTAGCCTTTCCATCCGGGGGGCCCTTGCAAATTGCTGGGAAAAACCAACCGAGAAACCAGGCCAGACAGAAAATTTTTTTGTAACCAAGAAAAACCCCCTCTTAATTTCTTCCATTACATCCCCAAACTCCAAATTTTTTAATAGCTAATACATTTTTTTGTTAAAAGTAGAAAAAAGGGCAAAGCCTAAAAACCCAAAAACAACAAAGACTTATACCCCAAAAATTTAGGGAGTAAAACAAGAAATAAAATAAACAAGGGCCACCCCCAAAAATAGAGCTTTGGCATCCCCATACCCCCCCCCCCCCCCCCCCCCCCTCACACACACAAAAACAGACCCGGCCCTCCAGTTTTGGGATGGGTTTTGGCTTTGAAACCCATTATCTAACTGAACAGAAAATAGTAAACCTAAAATGAAAATGGGAAATATATCATCCCCAAAGGGTTCAAAAACAGATTTCGGGAAACTTAAACAATGTTGTTTTGGAATTGGGCATCCGAGCTGGGAAAAAATTGAGAATCTACAAACTTGAGACCTTATTCAAATACAATAGTCCCGGAAACAAAAAAGCTTGATTCCTAAGTGTTGGGCAGATTTTACTATAACTGATGAAAACCGGGAAAATTCATAACCCAAAAAAATCATGATTATGTAAAAGTTCAAAAAATTGCCCACAAAGAAACTAACCATTTTCTTTGTGTCATAGCGAGCAACAACACCGACCCAGACTTCCTTTGCTGCCCAAGCCAAAAAAGGGTTCAGTTCCCAATGAAAGGTTCTTTGTGACACTCTGAAATGCATTAAAAAACTCGGACTTAGATGAAAAAATGATAAAACCCAACTGTTAGCTGTACAAACCTATCTGAAATTAATTTCTGTATTTTAAAAAAAATCCATGAGATTATGAAAAAATGGGCCATTTTCCCATGAAAATCATGATTTTAAAGGGAAGGATACCTACACCCTTTTTTAAACAACATTATCACCTTCTAACTTGAAATTTAAACAACAGAATCAAAGGAAAAACACCACCCCAGACTGTTTAACCAAAAAAGGGGGGTGGTGGGTTTAATGTTTAATTGCTTTTGCACTGTTATCAGGATTTGTAGTGCTTTGAAAGATGAGTTGTTTTTGTGTAATTGAATGACAAATATTTGGGGGCGAAATAAACTCAAGGGGACGAAAGGGGAAATTAAAATCTCTTGCATTCAAAACGTGCAAAGGAACAAAAAAACATCGGGGGCTACCACAGGAAATGAACCAGAATTGAAAATCACAAAATAAACATTTTAATTTTTTGATTCAACAGTTTAAAATATACGGGAAACTTTTTTTGGGGTGGGGGGGCAGGGTAATAGGGGAAATCCCAAATTTTATAGTAAAATTTCGGGAAAAAAATATAATAACACAATAAATTGTAAGAACAGTTTTTATGAGAGAAAAGGGAAGCATGTACCTGGATGTATTTTGGCTCCATAGAAGCCATTTTTCCAAATTGAATCGGAGATCTAAAATCTTTGCCCGGAATTCAATTTACAAATTAAAGCACAAGTTCTTTAAAAAAATAAAAGGGAAAGGAATTAAAGCCACACCTTCAATTTTTAACATTGACCTTCAAGGTTCAAGAAGAAAAACCCGAAGATTAATAACTGCCCAAAATAAATAGAAAAACCCCAAAAGCCCTTTGAGCTACTCCAGTTTGCCACCATATGACTACAATTTTTGGGGCATCATGCAGGGAAAAAGTTAACACAATTAGGACAAAACAGATACATCAATGTATCAAGGGGGTTGCCTGAGCTGACTGGGTCCAGCATGTTTTCCCCAACTTAAAATAAAACTTGACCCACAAACAGATCTGATTCAAGGGGAGAATGGGCAGCCTTGTAGCAGGAAACAGAACTTCAGGAGAGTGTTTAGTCAAAATTTTCCTACTTTCCCATACATAAAGTCACAAAATCATGATCCAATTAATTTTGTGCGAGCCAGTAAAGCAGCGAAACAAGGACCTCCTTAAATGTAAAACAAACAATTGCAGTATAAAAACTGCGGGGACAGCCCATCAAACCAAATGACAAAATCAAGGCTTGCATCCCAATAGAAATCGATTTTTAAAAAGGAGAGGCTGACCTTATAATCAAAATTAAGCATCCCTTGGGAGTAGGGGGGCTCACTGGGAAACTGCAAGAGCACAAAATCATAAACTAAGGAATTTAAAGTGGCATCAAGCAAAGCGGGACCCCCAAATAATCATCAATTTACTAGGGGGTTTCAAATAAGTTACCTGGCATTTATTTTTAAACGAAAGGCTGTCCGTAAAATCGTGCTTGACACGGATGTTCTCCCTACCGCATGTGCAAATCCCCCCCGGGGGAGCATCGACTACAAGAGAACCCCTTTAAAGATGAAGAATGAAACCCAGTAGGAACACTTAAAGGCACCTTATATAAAAAGCAAAGGAATACAAAACCCTTTTGAGTGAAAAGTTGGCACCAAACTCATAATTGGATGTGGAACCTTGATCACCCCCCCCCCTGTGCCGGGATCCGTGCATCCCATGGCAACGCTAGTTCAAACAAACGACAACAATTATGAAAAAATGGGGAGACAGCCAAACAGGCTGACAATACAGGGAAAAGACAAACAGGGAAGATGACCTTAAAAAGCTGACAAAACAGGGGGACACCAGGGACCCACCTGTGAGACAAACGAAGTTCGGGGGGATCATCTTGGGGAAATCGAAGCGCTGGGCCCCCGAGAGGGCCGGCTTCAAACGCCACTGCAACAAACGCGAAGAAGAAACACATCGTTTAAATCGCCACCCGGCCCCCGATTGGGGGTCAAGTCCCCGTTGTTTGGGGGCGATCCACAGCGCAGGGCCAAACAAGGTGAAGGGAAGGGGGGTGGCACGGGGCTTACTGAAGGCCTCGCGCTGGATCTCCTCATACCCGGGGCGGGGCACGGGAGTTGAGGGAGTCCACCTTCCCTCCGTCGCCTCCTCCCATGGGGGTTTTGGTGGGGAGGCGGCGGCGGCGAAGTCCGCGGGCGCGAAGGGGGGGGGGGGCCCCGGCCTGGCTTCCCGGGGACCCCTGGCGGCGGCGGCGGCGCGTGTGATGTGATTATTTTGGGGTGGGGGAAAGGCGGCGGGGGCGGGGTCGGGCCGTCTTTTGGTTTTTGGGGGTCAGTGTGCGATTTTTCAGCGCCGGCGGCGGGGTCAAATGGGCGGGGTTTTTTGCAGGGTTTCCGCTGCGCCTGCGAGGACGGCCGCCTTGGTACGGTACGGGCCCCGGGGGGGACGCGGGTGGGCCCTTGGGGTTTTGCCTCGTGATGCGCCGACCGATCGATCCCAAACCGTGTTTTCTTCCTTTTTATCTTGTGCCTCAAGTATGCCACGTCGTGCTGTTTTGAATATAAATTCTGGGGAAAAACAGGGCCCCCCTGTTTTTGGGTCGGGAAAAAGAAAAAAAAAGGGAAAGAATTCCATAAGAAGTTTTCTTTACTTGGCAGTGTTTGGAAAAAAAAGGAATTCTACATTACTTTCCAAAAAAAAGGCTAACCTTGCCTTCACAAAAAAAATAGAGGAAAAAACACCCAAAAAAACATAAAGGAAAAACTCCTACAATGTTTTCTCAAGTTCTCAATCATGAAACCTTGCTTTTTGGGCATTTTTTTTTTTCCCGGGAATCCAAACACCCAAAAGTTTATATTCCTGTGTTTTCGAATTCTATAGTTTTCTACTTTTCTACTTTTTTTTTATTCATTTCGTTTTTTCCTATTTCCCTTTTTTTTTACATTCAAAGCGGTTTCCCCAAAAAACCCTGAGTATTTTTTTTGCGGGCCCCACAATTTTGCAAGCGTGTAACAGTGTCTGTTTTCCATATTCAACTTCAATTTGGGGAAATTGTTTTTCTTTTGATAACTTCTTTAAAAAATTTTGTAGATGAAGCTGAGCTAAATTTTTAAAAAAAAAATATACCAAAACAACTTCAAAGAATGGATGAGAGAGAAAAATAGGAAAGAGAAAATCTAAGATTACTAATTTTTTTAACATCATTTCAACTCATGTCTTTATGGGAAGGAGAGAAATATAGCTTTAACATGAAATTTTTTTAAAAAAAAAGCTCTCAACATCTCATAAAATTTTTACCTATAAACCCAAACAAGCCATATAATAATATAATAAAAAAAAGATCATATAGTAAAAATAAAGATCATATATAAATAGATGCTGACTCTCTTCAAATATAGTCAAATAAAAGAACTCACCCTGTTCCAGTCTACTCGTATAGATGGTCAATCTTTTTTTTCAAAATCTTTAACTTGGACAGAGTTTATAAAAAAAAAAATACACCATCATTTACAACACAAAATAACTTCCTATTTTTTATAAATATGTTTTTGAAAAACCCTTTTTTTTTTAAAATTGTAGGGTGTTGATAATTTTTTTTGTAAAATTTAGTTAAAATTAAAAAAATTTTGTTTTAGGAAGCAAAAAAAAAGACTTCCAAATTAAACCCGGGAAGGGATCGGGAGTAAAATTATATTTTTTTACATGCACCAACAACTTTTAGCTTTGTTAATTTGTCAATATGTTTTCTAGAACATCTGGTTTTCTAGACCCCAAAAAAGTGGATCTTAACCACTCTGTGCAGTAGAAGCGAACCTGACAATTGTTTGCTTGAATTTTGCTAGCTTATGAATGACTATGCTCAAATTTTTCAACTATGAAAGCGCAATATGAACTCTAGACTCTAGAAAAACCAGCTAGTTAAAAAGAGTTATAAAAAAAATATGGGAATAAAGGTCCCATATATTAAGCAAAGGGAAATTTGGGTTTCCCTTTTTTTTTAAAAAAAATTTTGACTCATGCGGGGCCCTGTTTGGAACAGAGGTTTTTCGTAAAAATTTACGGGAAAAAACAATTTCTTGGTTAGCGGGACTCACCTGTTGTTTGGAAAAAGGGAAGAAAAAACTTATGTTTGGGAAGGAAATGTTGTGTCCTTCACAAAACACAAGAACCAAGCATCTACCCAACTTA
Organism: Microstegium vimineum; assembly: GCA_022036555.1. Lineage (NCBI taxonomy): Eukaryota > Viridiplantae > Streptophyta > Magnoliopsida > Poales > Poaceae > Microstegium > Microstegium vimineum. The sequence goes on from JAJDON010000039.1 coordinate 54,970, forward strand.
ATTTATTCGCGGAAGCCCGAGGCACACCCATGCCTTTTAGTGGCCTCCATGTAATCTTTTTGGTCCTTAGGGCTGGGGAGATTCTTCTAGTCTCCCTTCAAAAAAAAATTCTGATAATCAGGATCAAAACAATTAGTAGTGTTTTGGGTGTTTTCTTTTTCTTTTTCGTTCCTGCATTCCAAACCCCACCTTACATTCCCTTCCTTTTTTTTTTTAGGTTTCTCAAACCTCTATTTCCAAAAAAGCCTTGAGCTTAGTTCATTTAGATTCTAAGGTAGAATCTATTCATTTTTTTTTTTTTAAATTTTTTTTTAAAATTTAATTGGGTTTATTCTTTCCCAAATTGGCTTGGGTCCTTATCTTTGGGCCCTTTCTACTGTAAATTGCCCATTTGGGGGTTTTTTCCGAGTTCTCCTCAACCGCACCCCTAAAACTCGCCCTGTCAACGGGCGGCAAGCATGGGCATGCGGTACCTTTGATTTTTTCCCGGGGAAACATGAAGAGGCCTTTTCCATGGCGGAAACAAAATGAAAGGGGAAATTTGGGGAGCGCAAGAGCAGAACTCGATAACTCATTTATGTCCTTTAAGACCGGATGCTTGACGCCTTGAAAGGCACCCGTGATGGGGCTGGCAAGTGGGCATTGGGAATTGGGGGACGTCCCTGGTGGGTTCCCCAGCCTCAAAGGCTCGTGGCAAGGCTGACGTTTGGGGAACCTTTGGTCGGCCGGTCAGTAGGTTTTGGGCCCAAAACCCCTCCGGAAAACCCTTTTGGGTTAACCCCCGGAACCGGCCAAAACCCCCCACCACCGGTTCGGTTTCGGTACCGGTTTGAATTCAAATTTCAAATTTGAATTTCAAAAAAAAGAAAAATTATGAAAAAAAATTTCCCAAAAATAGTTCCCTGATTTAAGAGTCGAATGGTGTAAAATTTTTTTTCAAATTTTGGGGTTTTTGTTTGCTATTTATTTTTTCGTGTTTAAGTTTTTAAAAAAAAAAGAAAAAAGAAAAAAACCCGGGCCCGGGCCCCTTAAGGGGCCCCTGCGGCCCATTTTGGGGCCAAAGGGGCCCCCAACAAGGCGCCTCATATTTATTGTAGGATTTGACTTAGGGGGGTATATAGGAGTTTTGGGTTTATTTGGTTTAGGTTTTTGGGTTTGCCCCGGGTTGGGTTTGCTTTAGGATGTTTTGTAGGATTAGGGTTTAGGATTTTTTTTTATAGGAAATTTGGATTTAGGTGAATTTAGGTGTATGTTTGGATTTAGGTTTTTTTGCGGTAAAGATTTGAGCATGTGTTTTGATTTTTTTGTGTTGTCCATTTTTTTGCAGGAAGACAATAACGAAAGACTGGGAAGGGGGGCATGGTGAGAATCTTGCTTCCGTTGGAGATGCAATTTAAAAGCCCTAAAAACAAAAACCGGGGGTGGGCTTCCCGATTGAAGCAGCATTTGGCTACGCGCGGGACGGAGGTGATCCACTGCAGCAAGATGCCCAAAAGAAGTCCGGGAGTATTTTCCCGCAGGACATCGACAGAACTAGGCGGGCCCAACAAGTGACCGCTCTCGCAGAGGGTTGCACGAGGGGGCTGCTGCAGCAAAAGGGTAACCACCCCCTTGAGGGGGGGCGAATACGAGGCCCCATTTCCCAGGCAGCCATTAATCAGTCCAAGCAAAATATGAGTACCAAGAGGGGGTGCAGCGGAGAGGGGGGCCGCTTACAAGCGTGGAGGTGGAAAGGGTAGTGGAAACCCCCACTTCGAAATGGGAGAAAATCCTTTGCAGAGGATGTTTGGGGGGTCTGCTTCACAGAGGCAGACCCTTGGGCCCGGTGGATGACTACAACTTGGTACCCGGGGTACGAGGGGTGGACTAAATCAGACAAGGATTGATACATGACCCTTTGGCCCACAGAGGGGAAGGAACACGAAGGATGCAATTGGAAAAGCTTGGGGAAAGTTTTTCCTTACTGCGGGAATCCCCGGAGACGGGCCGGACAATCCGTACTTTGTTAGTGCGGTCAAAGACGCATAAGGGGGGTAAGTCCAATACTTGGAGACCTATGTAAATTACGTTATTTCTCTATTCTCATGATTCGCTTACAATTGCAGGTGAAGGCATCGCGTCCCCCAGTAAAAAGGGATATAGATGGAAGAAACCTCGATCAAAAAACGACGGACTTGCAGAGCCGGTATGAAAAAGTTTCAGGATGAGGGGCCCCATGTTGGGGTCACTTGATGTGTGATTCGTGGACGGGCCCGACGAGAATAAATGTCATCAATTTTTTATCTATAGAAAATGACATCATGTGGTTCCACAAGTCATTTGATGTGACGGGCCCAGAAGCCAAGTTTAAATCTTATTTTGGGGTACGCCCCAAAAATTGGGGCCAGTTCACATACATTTAGGTTTTTTTGGGTTCCACTAAATGTTGTGCCTACTTGTGCAGCTGTTTCCCGCAACCATTTTTTAAAATAGCAATCCTACATTTTGGGGGTATTTACCAAAATGCAAATTTTGTCGTGCATCATATTTTTGAAAACTGCTGTCCTGAACCCAAGACTTGTATTTTCGTTACAATCCAACCCCGGGCAAATGTTTGGGGGGCCTCAGGGAAGCATTTGGGAAAATGACGATGTGCAATACCGCGTCTTGGCATTACAGGAGGCAGAAAAAATTCCGCCAACCCCTTGGAGGGGTTTGGCACTGAGCTGGCCAGGAAATGGCCATCGATCCCAAAAAACCCCCATGTAAGAGTACTTTTGAACCCCTTTTTTTTTGCCCTTTTTGAGCACATACCTAACATAAGGGGTTCCACTTGCAGCTCAGTGGGGGTTGCTGTTCGACAGACACACTTCAAATCGGAAAAAAAACTTGGGGTTGAGGGCCTTTTTTGCACAATTGTACCCTCCAGTGGATGTGAGCGCAACTGAGTACATTTGTCTTAGGCACACAAAGGGTTTCGTAATCGTTTGGGCCCCCAAAAAAAAACTGAACAAGCTAGTGTATGTGAACTAAAACCCTTCGCCTGGGGACCCCGCGGATGCCTCCAACCACCTAGGCGTGAGGAAGAAGACTTCATTACCAGTTCACCCCAGATATCCTTTTACGATAAAGGGTAACCTTCGAGACTGGGTGGATTTTGGGAATCCAACAAGACTCCAGTTCTCGCCCAAAAAAGATGAAGAAACCGACATCCCTCTTCCGTCCCGTAAATTTTGAGGTACGTTGATTACTTTGGTTTTTCCCCTAACAAACCATACTTTTAATAATTTTGATTCATTGTTTGTGATGACAGAGACCAAGTGGGCCCCGATGATCCCTTTGGGGCCCCTCAGTGATTGGGCCCGTAACATATGGGGACACGCATCTTAGCAAAAAAGGAAAAAACCAGACGGACCTAGGCAGGAAGACCCCAAAAGCCAGAAACGAAAGGGGAAGAGAGTGCAACAACCTGTCACCAGCGATGCTTCGACAGATGATGGCGAGGAGGGTGAGGAAAGTCCACGGTCCCCGGAGTCCCCCAAAGACAGCAGCTCAACACATGAAAAGTGGAGACGGTGATAGTGGTGACGAAGACACTGGCCCTTGCTGGTGGTGGTGGGGGGTGGTGGGACTGGGGGGTTTTGCATTTTGGGGGGGTGGTTTGTGGTCTTGGTGATGCTTTGGGGGAAATTCATTTTACATGTTCAATTGCTACAGAAAAATTTTTTTTTGTCTTGACTATTGACTAGTATTAATTAAGGTTTGGCTGGAGGCGAGACGGGCTTCACACAAAACTACTTAGGACCCCGACCATGGACCCCGCCGGGAAACGCAGAGGAGAGCTTTTCACCCGAAAGGACTGCTACGGCACGCCACAACTCCTCTTTCCCCTTTTAGTGATACATCGACAGTGGTGGTTATACCTACCCCGTTCCTGAACCCTCAGCACCACCCCCGGGCCCCTAATGGGGCTACGAATGGCAAGACCCGGATTTCTACAACAGTTGTGCAGGAAGGGGGGACCACATTTCATTGGCCCCGGGCAATCATGGAAAAGACAAAAAGGCTCAGCTCCAGACGCGCGGTAAAACGCTCTAATGTCCCCCCCGCGGAGTATGAGGGGGGCGTGCCCAAACGGGATCTTCCCTTATATTCTACCCAGGACCATGATGTTTTTCAGTCTAAAGACACAAGGTATTTCCATGGGCGATTTGTTGTTTCAACGGTGAACTACGTTATTTCCCCTCGTGAATTTGTGACTAGTGGGATCACTATGATATTTCGATGGGTTGTCCATTTGCGTCACACTATTTTTCCCCCAAATTGTGTGTTTTTATTTTTTCATCATTAAAGTGCAAAAAGGGCATGCAAAAAAAAAAGGATTGGGGTTTTAAAAAAAAAGAGCACCCGGGCCGGGTTTGGAGCGGTTACCGACCAAATCGGCGGTAACCGGCCCTAACGAACCCATTACCCGGGCGCCAACCGTTTTAAAAAATAACGGGCCCTTTAATTTAAAAACCAAACGGGGGGGTTTTAGGGCCGGGGTTTTGGGGTGTAACCCCACGGTTACCGGCAAACCCCCCGGCCACGGTTGCCGGACCCCCAAAAAAGGAGGGTAAACCCGGTCCCACGCGGCGCGGCTAACGGGAAAGCTGACACGCAGCAGGGGCCACTGCCCTCCCTGTACCGCCAGGTAGTAAAACTCCCGAGGGGCCCAAAAGGGAGGACGGAAACAGGGGGGGGTAAAACCCAAAAAAAAAACAATCGGCCCACGAGACGGCCAATGTTGGCCACCCCAGCGGGAGGCCACGCGGCTGCCCGCGCAGGGCATACCGTGAGCGGGCAAGGGTCGGGAGGGAGGCCAATATTTTCCCTGAATAAATAAAAATATATATATATATATATAAAAAATTATATATATATATATAAAAACGAGTACGACACGATCGGGGCCTGGGCCCCGGGGATACAAACAACAGGACAATCACGAAATAGTCCCCACCCAAACACGACCGGGCCGGGCGGGTGAGGGGGAGCACGTGCGGCGGGGAGGATGGGTGAGGGGGGTGGGGATGCGAGACGAGTGGAGTGGGGATGACAGTTCGTTTTAACTACTTAAACCCTATTTTAACTTATTCTCTTTCACAGAAAAAACGGACTTTTTATACTAGTCAAAAAAGAATGCCAATTCGAAATTTTTTGAGAGCTTGAACAATTTTTAAAGAGTTAAAGTATCAATTTATATGTACTGGGCGAAAACCCATGACACATCATGAGAGTAAAATAGGGCAATTTACAAATAGCGGAATCAGAACGAGTTTTCTAGAAAATTCGAGGAGGGTTTAATTTAATGAAATTTAAATCCCAATATACTATCAACTACAAACCTTTTCTTCTTTTTTAGTTTGGTCCCCATGAGGTCTACGTACGTGAAATGCTCTCCGTAAAAAATTTTTTTTAGCAATTTTATCTTTAGGACTTTCTTTTAATTTAAATAACTATTTCTTCGCTCTAAATTATATTCTACTCCCTCTATCCTAAATTATAAATATTTCAAGAATTTGGGAGAGTCAAACTACCCTCAATTTTGGACCAAACTTATCCCGTAAATATAAAAATATTTTTTTGATGTGCATCTTTAAAATTTTATTTTTTAAATTAATTTTCATAATATATTTAAATTTTGATGTCATGATCCTTATTTTTTTTTCTAAAATTTATTGGCCCAAACCCTTGATATTTTTTGACTTTCTAATATTCTTTGGAATGACTTATAATTTGGGATGGAGGGGGTACTTTTTTTTTAAAAAATTCCAAAAACCCAAAACTCTTCTAAAGCACAATTAAGTTTTTTTTAAGAAATGTATTAACATGGATATATTTAAATAATTCACAATAAAAATATACTTTGTCGAAATTTAAAATGAAACAATTTCATGTTGTAGATGAAAACTTGATCAGTTTTTGAAAAGTTTTGACTTAGAACAATTAAATCCAGAATAATAATTTAAAATGTAATTCATGGGTTGAGTACGACCTATCAATTTTATTGGGCACACCTAATGAAAGAAAGACAGATTTTGGAGACTTGCATTGTACTAGTTGCGTGGCAGGGAAAGCAACCCTGCTCTGCTCTGGCGACTGGGGGCAAATCCCCAAAACCACCGCATATATATCGTTCATCATCCAAAAAAATGCAATTTTTGAACCTCCCCCGACCAACCAAAACGACGTCACAATCCAGGACCCCGGGAGTTGAACGAAACCCCGTACGCCAACCCATCATGCCTCGAAATCTCACTGAAGCCTATTTTACTCGCTCGCCAGAAGCTCAAGCCCACAACACACAAGTCCCAAACCCCGTAGCTCACTGAAACAGCAAAGCACTATTGCTACTCGTCGATCTCGTCTCGTCCGGCTATATATAAGAACCGAGTCGCGCTCCCTCTTGTTCACTTCGTCGTGTGGGCCCCACGTGATCGAAGAAGGGAAAGATGGCGCGCGTGGGACGAGCCACCACCGATGCATCGAACGACGACGCCGCGTCGCTCTTTGGGCGACGGGTGGTCTCCATCACATTTGTCACCCCTGCGGGAGCGGGAGCTGGGGCGTCGTCTCCTTTGCGGCGGCTCCTTCACGGCGGGGCCCGGGAAACAGCCCGGCCCCCGACGGTTAGAGGCCGGCCAACCCCCACCACCAAAACCCCGGGGAGCAGGGGCCACGACGTCAGGAGGTTCATAGCTTTGCCTTTCGGGCCCGCGTCTTCCCGGGGGATGTCGGGCGCGCGTGATGCTGCGGTGCGTACATGCGACAACAACAACAGCCCAGCTGGCAACAACGGCGGCAAAAGGCCACCGCGGGGCCCCCGGGAGGCGATGAGGAGGGGACGGCCAACCAAAAGCACTCCTCAGGATGGGGAAACGGGGGCCGCCACATCGTCAGCCCGCCCCCCCTCATCAGCAGCAGCGCAAGCTGGGGTTTGGGGGAAACCCCGAGAACCGGGGGCAACTCCGTACGAGATGATCATCTCCTCCTGCGGCGCCGTGGGAAAAAGGGGAAAGAGCAGGAAACCGTTATTCCCCCCTCCTCCCAAAACCATCTCGTGGCTGCTGCCCCCCCCCCCCCCCCCCCGACGACGACGGTGGCTGCGGCGGCGGCGAACCAAAGAAACGTGGGCCCCTGAATTTTGGGGGCCGGCGGCGGCGGCGGCCCCGGCCGGCAAACGAACGCGAAAAGGCTGGTGGGCGTCTTCGCGTCTCTGCGGGCGTGCTCACGGGCTCCAAGGATTAACGACGGCAAGGTGGGGTGCAGCAGGCCGTGCTCCCGGCAAAGGCCCGGGGCTGTTTTTATTATTTGCCCATTCCCCTGGGGCGGAGGTGGGCCCGGGGTTTAGCACTTTAGGAGTCTCCTTACGGTGCAAGTAGTGGGCTTGTCGTCGCTGCCCCGACCTTGCCAGATGTGAAGGGGGTGGGATGGTCCGGGAATAGCCAGGGACCTTCGAAAAGCATAAACTACGGAGTACTAAAACTATATTCCGTATTATTTTATATTTTTTCAGTTGCGTGTAGTTTGGGGCTTTTTGGTTTTAAAACTAAATTTTTAAAAAAAATCGGCGTCATCCACTGAGATTTTTTTATACATACACCAATTAGACATTGGTTTTTGGGTGCGTAGGGACTCTCTCAATCCACATAATTTAAGTGTATTTTAACAAATTTCACTTTAATCTACTCCAACCATATGGTTTTAAGGGAGTTACATTTGTTGGATATTACCTCGGCATATCCCGAGGGATTTAGGGCCTGCCGACCAGACGACGGCCCACCCCACGAGGCCCGTCGGCTCGCCAAGGACCCCAAAAAAGCCTTACTCCCCAAAAAGAATCCTAGAAGGGGCTCGGGTCCCTTCCCAAAAGGGGCCGATCGTAATCTTTGGGATAGGAAACTATAACCCTCCTCCCCGACATAAAGGGCGACGGGGACCCCCCCTCCAAAACGCCCCTCACAATCCCCTAGATCGCAATACGGGTCTTGTAACCTATACACTACAATCTAGCCACCAAAACACGGGACGTAGGGTATTACGACGATTTGCCGACCAAACCTGTCTAAACGTCGTGTCTACCTCTCTGTTTTCCTTGATCGCCGTCGCCACACCTCCCCCTACAATCTACACTGGGGGGTACCCCTAGGTAACTGCGACGCATATTTCTCGACAACATTCACACCAAACAAGCCCTTATACTCTTATAAGACCCGTACATATACCTACATTTTCTATGAACCTTTCACAAAAGACCAACTTAATTGAGGTATTTTAAGACAACAAAACTCACTAAAAAATAATAATAATGCAACTACTAAATTCAAAAAGAATAAATCTAAAAAAACATATCCTCCATTTTAAAATCAAAGACTCAAATTTTTTTGGGGACAATTTTCACTTTTAAACTACTCGTTTGTAATTCTCAACTCTCTTAAAACAATATCGCTCATAAGATCGCTTTTCCAAATTTTACATTTTTCAGGTTTTCAATCTGAACAAAAATTTTAACAGGGAAAGCATTAAAATTGATAACCATAAAATAGACCTTCAATTGGTAACCCATTGTCTCATCTCTCCAATTTTGTTCCAATACCAAACAAAGTAAAGCGCACATACCCAATATGCAAGGCTTTGACGGAACCAAAGTTTTCTCATACCCAATCTTGTGCAAAGCCCCCCCCAAAAGTTTATAGCACCCATAAAAATCTTTACAAACCCAACCCTAGCAAATTATGAAAACCCAAGTACACCCAATAAGCTTCTATTTAAGCCGATATACTGATTTTTTTGTTGTCATTGCATACCTACCATCGAACAGTGGAACGTTGCTGACACATTAGTCACCATGAACCATTTCGACTTTTCCCACAACCAATCTAGTTCAAGGGGTATCCATTAGGGCCGAAAAGACTTTCCCCTAGATTTTTAGTGATTAGAGCACTTTGAAGCCAACCCTAATAGCCCAACTACATAGTATCAGACCTAACATGATGTCCACAAGTCTGGGGGACCTCCCATGCAAACTCGTAAGGATATGTTTTAGGGATGTCCCCCCCTGGACTACTACACTTTTAATAGTTTTTTCGTGAAAACACAATTCCATCACACTTTTGGGCTATTTGTTTGAGCTACAACTTTTGTAGGGTTTTTTGGGTTATAAGCTAGCCCTCTTCAACTCACTCCTCTACTAAAATCAACACATAACCATTTCTCTGATAGCCAACAACAATTACAAATAAATTCATATAAAACCATATTAGCTTAATTAAAATTTCTCAAAAATTTGGATTCTTAAATGAATTCAATTCCCGGATCAAAACAGCCCCTTTCAGATGCTTTTACGCTTTAAAGTCGCACGTAAAACAGCCTTCTCTAAAACGCGTAAAGTTTTTTTTCTGTAGAGGGAGGTGAAAACCGCAGCCCTTACTGTATGCTTTTACGCTTCAAAAACTACTAAAAAATCATGCCTTCTCTAAAAAGCGTAAAGTTTGATTTCTGTAAGGGGGAAGAAACCTGAAAGTACGTAGAAAGACTAAAACAAAGAAAAAAAATAAATTACCGTTTTTAAGTCATGCGAAAAATAAATAACTTAAAACACTTAAGTTACCCGTAAAGTTCGGGTTTTTCAAAAGGAAAGGGTATAAAATAATCAAAAAAAAAAAGATTTTTTAAAAATATAAATAACATAGAAAAAAAAATATATAAAAAAAATTTAAAATAATTTTTAAAAATTTTTGGTGTTAGGATGACTTTTTTTTTAAATTTAAAATTTCTTTAGGAGTCAAAAATATGAAATTTTAGAAGAATTATTTAAAACCTCGAAGATACTTAAAAATAGAGTAATATATATTTTTTGAAAAAACATATAACAACCCTATTTTTAGGGGACCGACAATACTGAAATTTTTTCTTTGTCTTTTTAAAGAAAAAAATATTAGAATAAAAAAAGAAAGTATTTTCAATATTTTGGGTGAGGATTTTTAAAATTTAAAAGAAACAGGAGAGGGAAAATTTTGGGCTCGTTTGTTTCTTATGGATTCATACCCTAAATTTTATTTCTAGCAGGTCGTTTTTTTCCTTTTATATAAAAATAAATTCGGTGGATTTTAATAAAACCGAACGACACTATATTTTTTTTTACAATCGGGGGGAGTCGGACTATTGTTAAAATTACTTTAAAGGGTCATATATCGTTTTTCTTTTTGTGCTTCAAAAACCCAAAAATACTTATTTTGAAAAAACTCTTAAAAACTCTCGAAGAGACTTTGTAAAATATACTTTCAAAATCATTATTTAGAGAGTCTTTTGGAAAAAAATCGTTTTGTACATTTTTTTACTTTTCAACATTTTTTCTATATCCCATACACAGTCGCTAAGAGTCATTCTCGTCTTTATATTATCCAACGAAAAACAAAAAATAGAAGATATCTAATTTACAAAACCCCTTTAGAAAAATTTTTGGGAGAGTAACAAAATTTCTATTTCTATATTAACATTAATAATATAGATAGTCTCTTAAAAAATGCTCTTACATTCTCACACCGTTTCAATCCAAGATACATGCACTCGGATTCTCTAGCGATCGTGACACGGTGGAATGGATATGATGGAGTTGAGCACACCACCCGGGCATGCGTGGGTACCGTACGTACGTGCGATCACCTCACACGCGCGTGCAGCGCGACGCCCCCCGGGATTCACCGCCCCCACGTCTCCTTCTGAGGGCCATCGTTTTTATTGTCCACCTCAGCTCTGCTACCGTACATCGATACGTCTCCGGACCGGCTCTCCCCACCCAAAGAAACCCGGGAAGCTTGCCAACCACCTGATCATTAACGAGTGTCCCCGCCGCAGGTGTGCGGTGTCGTGTGCCACGGCCGGCGTCCACATGCAGAAGAGCCCGGGAGCGCGCGCGGCCCGCGGCGCAAAAGGCGGCGGACGAGCTCGCCGCATCAAGGGGGGGCCATTATCAGCAGGTCCACGGGGCCACGCCCAGAACCAGAAGCCCTCGCGGGGCAGCGGGGGTGGTATTATCCTAGCAGCGCGTGTGCAGGGAGCGCGCGGACCGTCAGGGCGTCGTCCGCGCGGCGGCCCCCGGGGGCGACGAAGACAACGATGGTGGTAATACCGCCGCTCGGGGTGAAACCCTGGAGAAGGGGGAGGGCGCGCGGCTGGCGCTGGCGGGCGACGCCGGGAGAGGAAGGGCGAGCGGACGAGTCGGAGTGGCGTGGCACTGGGGCAGGCCGTGCGGCGGCGCGGGGCCGAGAAGGCCCGGAGGAGGCGTGCGCGTGCACGAGCCATCCAGGAGGGGGGGTATGACTCTTCGGCAAGACGGGCGAAGAGGACAGTACCGGTATGCCAGGACGGTGCTAGCTACTGTAAACCAGCAACCTCAACCTGCACCGTACCAGCAACCTCAACCTGCACCGTACCCTGCAAAGTAGTCCAGTATACTTTTAAATGTCCCTGTAGTGTATAAGTAACGTCGGCATTGTGTGTACGTAGTGCACACGACGACGTAGTATATATCAATTTCTGCAGACATCATGTTGCAGGCTGCAGCGACCAATTTCGAGGGAAAAAAATTAGGTGAGGATCATCCCTACTAGAACTTAGCGAGGATTGTTTGGTTTACATGTATGTAGATCATCGTGCTTATTATAACTGTGCATATACCACCGTGTTTGTCACATGGTTTCCGTCAGCTCGATCCCTACCTAATTTGTTTTCGATTTATTCGAATAGCAGCGTTGTTATAAGAAAGAACTAAACAAAACGAAAAAGCCATGCTTACTGCACGTTGTTTTCGTTTGTAGACGCGTGGTGAATATACATATAGCATCATCTACTGTATGTTGTTGTCAGTAGAAAATATACCAATTGAGGCACAACGAATTCGAATTTGAATAGGTTAAACTAGCTATATAAAGACCTGATTGATGATACTAGCGAATATGGAGCACGTAACCACTGTTGGCCCCACAGGGTCTTTGCCGAGTGCTTCAGTCACTCGGTAAAGACCCTCTTGCCAGGGGGGATCTAGGGGGCGGGAAAAATAAAGGGATTGAGAGAAAAAAAAAAGAGAAAAAAGAAAAATAGATAGATTTGAATTTAGGGGGCTGCAAATAAAGGATTGGGAGAAAAAAAGGGGAAAAAAAAGAAAAAATAGATAGATTAGAGAAAAAAAGAAGGTATTATTCCTGCTTCAATATTATTTTAAGAGGTTTAGGGAGAAAAAAAAACAAAAATAAGAGATTAAGGAAGAAAATAATCCCCCCTTCATCTTTTTTTAGATCCGTCAGGGTCCTTGCCGACCCTTTTTCCCCTGGGGAAAGTCTTTTTCGAGATCGCACTCGGGAAAGGCTCTGGGAAAGTGTTTTTTGTCGAGTGCCTTTTGTAGGGTACGGGGGAAATTGAAACAGAAAAACCCCCAAAATAATAGAAAAACTTAATTAGGGAATGCCACCACCGTTATCGCCCGCCGTATCCACTCAAATTTCAAATCACGACATTTTTCGGCTAAATCCCTTTCGTTGTGGGTGAGATTCAAACTCATGCGCCCTCCCCCTTTGAACATTCCCTCCTCTTACCACTACATCACATTGTCTCATTTCAGATTTCGTTTCCTTCTCCACATTATATATTAAACTAAGTGTAAATTATTTATTTGAGCCACAAACAAATTCAAATAAAAAATTTGAACTACAAATTTCATAATTTTTTCGCGATCTACACTTTTCATTCAGGAAGTCTTTCCATCCGAGGTCGTTTACATGAAATTGAATTTCAAATTTAAAATTCAAACGCAATTTTACATGACAAGATGATTTCAAACTAGAAATTTGCCAACTACATTGTGTCATAACTTTTGAAACCTACAAGGTTATTTTAGTAGTTTTTTCCCCGAGAATGTTTGAAAATTTCAATTTGAAATTCAAACATAGTTTTGCATGACCAAATGTTTTTAAATAAATAAGTTTTCAACTACAAAGTTTCATAACTTTTCGATATCTACACTTTTATTCGTTTAGGAAGTTTTTCCATTCGAGATCATTTACAAAAAATTGAATTTCAAAATTTAAAAGTCAAACGCAATTTTGCATGACAAGATGATTTCAAATTAGAAAGGTTTCATACAATATTTCATAACTTTTTGAGATCAACAAAGTTTTATTTGGTTGTTTGATCATTTATTTATTGACATAATCGTTCTAATACTGTTCACAAAATTTTATAATAATCTCTCGCATGGTTTTCATAAACAAATCAAAGAGATATGTAAGATTTATGAATAAATTTAATTTTACTTTGTCATATGAACAAATGACAAAACAAACTTTGTATATCTTGATGAGTTATACAACACTAGTACAAAACCGCTTTTAGCCCCGGTGCGTAAGAGTCTTTAGCCCCGGTGCATGAACGGGACTAAGGATTCGGACTAAATGTCCCTTCTTTAGCCCCGTTCGCACAACCGGGCTAAAGCCCGACCTTGGCTAAAGGGTGCGGCAGGTGGCGCAGGCGGGGAGACCTTTTTTTTTATTTTGGTATTTCTATTTTGGTTTTCCAATTAGATTAGGTATTCAAATGTGTGTTTTCCCTACGCTTCTAATACATGTATTTGCTGCTAATACATGTATTCACGCACTTATAAGTTAGTTTCAAACATTAAACACAAATAAACTATGAAACTCTATAAGTATAATATATATGCACATAAAATTTACATCATTATCTATTGTTACTTGACTTAAGACACAAACGCTCTCGCCACTTAAATATCATATGGATGTCGTCTTGATTTGGCTTGAGTGGGAGGGCCCGGGGTCGTAATAGAAGTCGCCTCCAGGTTTGACCACTTTTTCAAGAAAAAATCCAGCAAATGTCTCTTGAATTCCTTTGAGTGGTCTTCTTGCATCACTTGTTGCTGCAACCATAGCGTCTTCAATTTGCATTATAAAGAAACAAGTGTTAATAACATAAGATTTAGTTAATAGAAACAAATAAATAAAATGGATGTATTATATATACATATTACATACTTTTAGTTTCTCTGTAAGAGTTCTTCTTGCATACACCGTGAGGTACTCGCAAACGTAGTATCCACACAGATTGTTGCCTTGTGGCTGCCTTAAAATCCACTGTAAAGATATGAAAAGATTACCATCGTCATTATAACGCATATGTTAAAGCATAATAAGGTAACAAATTACGAGAGCTAGTAGAACTTACAGTAACATACGAGACCCTGTAGTGTCTCTTCTAGTTCCGGACGGTGTTTCGGGACGAACCAAGCCCAAACCCTGCTCAATAATTGGATCATTAGTTAATTAACTCTTGCAGTGTAGTTAAAGAGCAGGAATCCATATTTAAATATCAAAGTTACCCCTTGATAATGTCTATCATATCTTGTAATCTCCTGGTGGTTTTCCCCAATGAGTCAAAGATTACATATGCACTTCTTCTCATATCGATGACTATGAGTATCCATGAAAACTGCATTTGTTTATAGAGTCAACATATATATCTTTATGCTGAATTGAGTAATAAGTAAGACAAATTGTGCAAACGATAACAACACTCACCCAAAGTTGATGGAAGAGTATATATTCTCTGGTCTTTGGTTGACCAAGAACCTCCGAAGATTCCTCTCCGTTTGAGGTATCCATTGTTCGCAGAGGAGTGTTTGGATCCGAGAATATATTGATGGATCAATGAAACCAATTTCCGTATCTCCCTTACGTTTGAGCATTAACATTAAGAATCTGCATATATATGTTTGAGGATAGTTAGTTACTATACATATACATATGTGCTATAGTCAGATTACTAAAAGAAATGATAATCACTTACAGACAGTAGCAACTCATCAGAGATTTGTCTAGAGCATCCATGTGGCATAGTTGGTGGAGCTCACTATATGGAACAAATATAAGGTCATCGCCCCGGAAGTAATGTTCTTGTCTAATTCTGACACAAATGCAGTCGTCATCCTGGGTTTTTAGTACATGCCTCCATGTACCACGAGTTTAACCTGCGCATTTGCGTACCAAGATCCCTGAGGCCGATGTGTTGTACAACTTCTGCCACAAAATAACTTCTCTTAAACTCATCGACTACAGTGGCATTTGCGACTAGTGCATTTCTGTAAAATTGAGCCGCAGATATATTAGCTCCTTTCAAGAAATCTTCTAATCCATCATAATTGACCTTGGGGGCCCCTGTAGTCTTCTAGCACGCTCATGTTTGAACCATATTCATAAACCCAACAACTAGTGGGGGCACTGATTGCTTCGATTGTTCCCCGAGCTGTGGGACACCCTTCCCTGCTCTTTTCCTCTCGGTATTTGCCTTTTCGAAAGTGCGGTCATAGTCCGATATTGGAGATTTCTTCTGAGCATCACGTAGCTTTCTCTTCTTTTCTTCCAACTCTTGCCTTAGAGCTGATTGATGTAAGTAGAACGGCTTTTTAGCTTCTTTCTTTGCTTATCGTCGTCTTTAAATTTCTTGAATTGTGCGGCAACATCGGCCTTTATTGAAGCCGATATTTCTTCTTCAGTCATCTCAAACGGAAGTTTCTGAGGAATCTTAACAATAACTTCCTTGTAGCTTGCCTCTTTTTTTTTGGTTGGGCGGTCGACACCTTTGTTTTTGTGGCGGTCCTCTTCTTTGGCGATGGGGCGGCAGGTGTCGGCGTTGGAGACCGTCGTGGCGGCGTTGGAGACCGTCGTGGAGGCGATGGGCCGGTGTCGGCGTTGGAGAAACGTCGTGGAGGTTCTGGGGCCGGTTTCGGCGATGGAGACCACCTTGGAGGTTCTGGGGAGGAAGCCGTGTCGTGCATTTCACCATCATCATCCCTCGCAACACTATGACCAGCAGGTGATGAATGTTGACTTAGGTCTCTGGGATGAGGAGGAGGCAGCGATGGTACAATAGAGGTGATGCCCTAGGAAAAATGATATAGTGCTTGCGCCAACAAATAAATGTCTTCTCCGCTTATCCTAAAGTCGTCTCCCCATCACCTCCTTCAATGTCACGCTTAGCATTGCGATGACCTTTTTCAACTCTATCCACCGAGACGCGAGCATATCCAGCTGGTACTTTTGACCCATGGCATATTGGTGTCTTCGTAGGGTCGATAGGAGATACAATACCGGTAGCCCACCATGATTGTGGTAGCCCCCTCGGGAATGTGCAGCTCACATGGTGTATTCCGTTCTGTGATGTCATCCACGGGAAGCGTAGCTTTGCGTCATCAATAGGTTGAGGCACTCCGTGGAAGCACAACTGCTTTTCAAGTGAGCTGATGGGCTGATGTTGACTAGCGGTACTGATCTAGTACTTTGCATTCGGCTGATTGCTAACTCCATTTGCCTTTTGATTTCCTCGCTCATTCTCGCTTGACATTTCTCTTCTCGCTCTTTTGCTTGAATAGTTGTTTCGCGTGCTTCACTAAGCATTTGCGACATGCTAAGTTTCATAGCTTCCTCCTCTGTCTTCTTTCTCTGGTGGCTTCTATATGTATCTTTGTCTTGAGGAAGGCATGCTTCCACGACACCGCGCCATGACCTCTCGTTCGCCCACCGTGTTCCGCAGTCCCCAGGTCATATGTCAGCTCATCTTTATCTCTATCTGGTGACCATAGTCCTTGTTCCCTCATAGATTGAGTGTAAACCAGTTTCCTTGCTGCTTCTGTGAGTCCTTCGGTATACGTTAATCTCCCGGTCTGAGGGTCAATGCCTCCCCCGTGACCAAAAAAACCACCACTTACTGCACTCAGCCCAGTCATCTGATTCTGGTTGGATTCCCCTAGCTAGAAGTCCCTCTTCTTCTTTTTCCCACTTAGGAATGGAAGTCTTGTAGCCACCTGATCCCATGTGATGATGGTATTGCTTTTCTCGGCATTCTGTTGGTTCTGTTGAGCTCGTGATTCGTCCTCATTCGGATGTCTTAAAAGCTACAAAGTCATCCCAAAACGGTCTCAACTTGACATAGGCTTTTTTGTTGAAATCTGGAGTAAGGTTCTTCTTGATAAAATCATTATGCAATGTCTTCTTCCAGGCCTAGAAATATGTTGCCATCTTCTTCATAGCATAGTCCCTAACTCTCCCCTTCATAGCTTCATCTTCTGTATCGAGTGAGAAATGTTGAAGGACTTCTTGCCAAATTAGTTCCTTGTCACGATCATAGACAAAACTAATGTCAGGACGTCCTTTCCTTTGCCGCCATTCACGAGCACCGATCGAAGCCTATCCTTACAAGGTAACCACAATTAGTGGCAAATCTATGTGCATGTGGTCCAAGTACTACCTCTGTTTCCTCATCGAATTCCGTGATAATGTACCGACCCTCCAATGGCTTCTTCGGGCCTCGTACATTTTTACTCTTCCCCGTAGTTGTCGTTGATGCAGGTGGCTATGTATGTAGACACACAAAACTTATAAATATAATTATACAACTGTAATTATTTTGATTTTCATGTATACACAAGAGATAATGTAGACATATATAATATACCCTCGACAACATTGTCTTACGCGATATTTTCTTGCTCAACATCTGCGCAAAGTACTGACTTCCATCATCTACTTGATTCGTGTCGTCGTCTACTTGATAAGTGCCATCGTTGATCATTGAAAACAATAATTCCTCCCCTGTCATTCGGGTCGTCCATTTTTACAACTATAAAAGCAAGTGTGTAACACGTCTTAAGTAAAAACCCCTTTGGGTAACACTTTGGGGTTTAGCCACACTTGGGGGGGAGACACTTAGTCTTTTTGTGACTAAAAAAAGGGGTTTTGGGGCGTAGGCACTTTAAAAGGGGTGTAAACCCAAACAAATGAAAAGGGGAAAACAAAAGAAAGATCTATACAATTTGGGGTTTTGGGGGAACACTTAGAGTTTTTTCACCTAAAAAATGAAAAATAGATCTATACAATTAACTACAAATTTAAACGTATCATTTTTCTAACAAATAAGAGGGCTCTATACATATTTTTTTAGCAATAAATAAGAGATACACTTATGTGTGTGACCCTAAACAAGTTTTAACACTTTCTTAAGTAACGAAAAGGGGAACACTTTGAGTTAGGCCACACTTGGGTATCACTTTGTTTGTGTGTGTATTTGGGTAAACCCTAAACCCCTGTTGTATGTGTGTTAAACCCAAAAATAATCTATTTCTCTAACAAACAATATAAAAGCAAAATGTGGTCCACACATAAATACATTTCTAATCATTTTTAAAATTGAAGGGATTATAATACTTACAATAATGGAAGGCCAATATTTCTAAAACTAAATCCATTTACAATATTTTAGAGTTAAATCCATTTTCAATATTTCTAACAATAATTTTCCCAAAAATAAAATATATTACTAAAATAAAACCTTTTTCATTTTCTAGCAATAATGGGAAGGGCACAAAATTTTTCGAACAAAACCATATCTAACAATTCACCTTTCCTCCTCTTCTTCTCTTCTCTTCTTTTTCTTTTCTTCTTTTCTTCTTCTTCTCCTCGATCTCCTCTCCGTCTAGAGAAACATGTATAAAATGTTAGTGTGTGTGAAAACAAGCAACTAATTTTTTTTTTTTCTAACAAATCCTTTTTGAAAATCAACCTTTTTTCCTTTTTTTTCTTTTTTTTTCTTTTTCTTTTTCTTTTTTCCTCTCCTTTCTTCTTCTTTCTCTCAGCTCCCCTTCTTCCTTAGCTTCTTTCCTGAATGCGGGCCGGGGCAGAGCTAGACAGGGCCCTGTCAGGGCCGGCCAGAGCAGAGGACAACCGGAGGCGGCGGCGCACTGCAAGGACGAACGACAGCGCGAGGGCCGGGCAGAAAAGAGGAGAGGCAGCGGCGGCGTGAAACGTGCGGCACGCTTGTACATGCTGTGCGCAGAGGAGGCGGCGGCGCGATGTGACCGGGCAGAGGGGGCAATGGCCGGGCAGAGGAGGCGACGGCGGCGCGATGGCCGGCAGAGAGGAGGCGGCGTCCGCAAACTTACCCCCGGATCGAGATTGAAGACGATGAGGGTGGGAGAGGGAGCCGAGCCTTTATATAGGAAGATACCTTTTAGCCGCGGTTGGTAACCAACCGGGGCTAAAGGTAACATTTTTTAAGCCCCGGTTGGTAATACAAACCGCGGCTAAAGGGAAATTCTTAGGTGCCAAAACGAAATTTTAGTGGACTGTTTTAGATGTTTCGTATTTTTAAAATATTTTTAATATCTATATAAATTGCTCAAAGGTCTTGTAAATTGCATAATAAATTAAATACATGCCACAAAATTTTAAAAAAATAACCATTAACTTTCCTTTTGTTTTATTATACACTAGAAAAATGTATAACAAAAATCTTTTACCTTTTTTTTATAATATCAAATATAAATGTAACTAACCATTAGAATTTGGTTAATGCAAAAATATATTGTTAAAATTAAAAAAAAAATACTTGGTTACCAACATGAAATTAGTTTAATTCATTATTTTAACGTTAAACTATTTGTGTTTCCCCATTCATTGTCCAACTATATGACCTTTAAGTGTACCCTTAAATATAAAATTGTTAATGAGACACTAAATGACCCTATATGAAAAACTTTTGAATACAAAGGTTTTATAACTCATCAATATCATTCATTTTAGAACTAAACTTTTTCAATGACAAATGTAGATCTTTATTTATTTGACAAAAATACCTAATACACATGTCACTTGATCGACATCACACTGCTAAGCAGCTACATCAAGCGGGCACATTAGTGATCTTCTTCTTGACATATGTCCCTTGGTCATGATCATGCGTAACCCTGGAGTGTCCCGGCATTTAGAAGGATGCTTGGGTCTTTGGTCACAAAATGAATGGCACAATTCGGTCATCCCTTTCGTAAAAGTTCTGACATGTCTGAGTTGTCTCAATTCCCAAAATGTTTCTTTTCCCTGAAAGAACTATGTGACGCTTGGTCTCATTGATGCTTGATTTGTCATCATTTTTTTACTTTCTTTGGTTTTGTAGACATGTCCTTTTACAAAAACAAACCCGATTTTACATCAGGGACGAGGACGAATGGGTTCGTCTTTGTACCCAATAGTGTCGAGGTCCACTGTTGTCATCCCCATAATCCTTGTCAATTATTACCCCCGCTCCGGTCATCTTCACCCATTGACACTTAAAAAAAGGGGCTTTAAAATTAGGTGCATAGTATAGTTCCCAAATCTCAACTACCGACCATAATATGTTTGTCTTTTTCCATTTGGGTCAATGGCATCTAGCGGACACCACTGTTCTGGTTGGTGCCCTTTTATCTTGGTCTACAATGTAAAATTTTATTCCATTTATCTCGTAGGCTTTGTACGTGAGGATGTGCCATGATGGTTGTCTTTGCCCAACAAATACAGTTGGTCATCAATACTGCATCACCAAGAATTTTTTTTCCGCAACCAATCGCCAAAAGTTTTCATGTGTTCATACATAATCCAAGCTTCATTCTTCCGTAAAACTCGGATTGTAGGAACTTATTGTGTACCTAGACATAAAGGCCCACCACGGAGGAGTTTTGAAGAAATGTGTAGTGGGGCTTTGTTTGAAATAATCATCCCCCATACCGATTAATTTTTTCTTCCCTAGTGTTCCTTTCCCACTAATCTCCCCTCGTGTCTTGATTCAGGGAACACCAATCGGGGTCAAGGTTGGGAATATAAATCAACACAAAACTCAATGACCTCCTCTGTTCCCGTAGCCCTTGGCGATGCTTCCTTCTGGGGGAGCACGTTGGTGAAACATATTTTTTCAGAACTCCCTGAATTTTTTCAAAGGGGAACTGTTGTGTAGGAACACAGGAAACCCAGAATACTAATCTCCTTGACCAGGTGAACTAGGAGGGGTTCCATGATAATTAAAGAAGATGAAGGGAAAACCAACTCAAAGCTGACAAGACACTGAACCACATCTTTCTGTAGAGCAGCTAGTTCCATTGGATCGAATTGCCTTTTTAGAAATTGCATTGAGGAATGCACATAGCTTCACAGTGGCTAGACTAAGGTGGAGGTAGAATTCCTCTTAACGCAACCGAAAGCAATTGCGTCATAAGCACGTGGCAGTCATGAGACTTTAAATTTAGAAATTTCTTCTCTGACACATTTATATATATTCTTTATATTGGAGGAAAATCCAGGTGGACCTTGATGCTGGCTTAATATTCAAACATGTTTTTCCTTCTCTTTCTTTGCTAAGAGTGTAGCTACCAGGCTTTAAATAATGGCGTCCATCTTCTGTCTTCTCTGGATGCAGGTTGTCTCGTTCTTTCATGTCTTGCAAGTCTATCGTGCTTCAAGCGTATCTTTGGCTTTTCCATTACACACCCATGAATCCTGGGCAGGTTCACACAAACATTCTTTGTCAAGTGCATCGCGTGGATCGCGTGGCGGACCTCTAGGACATGCCAAAGAGTAGCTCCCAAAAATATGGACTCTTCTTCCACATGGGTTGCGCGTCCATTAGCATCTTTTGGAACTGGAAACGGCCCCTTCTCCCTTTTCCAAAGACTACTTGCACAGCCTTGACCATAATCAAGTACCCTCTCCAGTTTGGTTGTCAGGCTTGGTTCGTTTCACTTCTTCTTTACAATGCTTTCCTTTTTTTCTGGCTTGGTGATTCTTGGGGAAGAAAACGACGATGGCCAAGGTACACGACCTTTCAACATTTTTTTAGATATACACAGTCAAGGTCATCAAAACAATGTGTGCATGTATTTATCCCTTGTTTGTCTGTCCTGAAAGATTACTTAGGGCCCAGGCCAATCATTGATTGTTACGTACAGCAATGCTCGCAGGTCAAAAGTGTTCCTGTTTGTACTCATCCCACACATGTACACCTGGTTTGCTCCAAAAAAAGCAGGAGTTCCTCAACTAAGGGCCTCAGGAAGACATCGATGTCGTTGCCAGGTTGCTTCGGCCTTGGATCAGCACAGGCATCATAATGAACTTCTGCGTCATGCAAAACCCAGGAGGGAGGTTGTATAACATAGAGTAACAGGCCAAGTGCTATGACTACTGCTCTGCTCCCCAAAAGGATTCATACCATCCGTGCTCAAACCAAATCTTAAGTTTCTTGCGTTTTTCTGCAAACTCAAAGGAATTCTCTGTCAATTGCTCTCCACTGGACCCATCACAGGGTGTCTCAACATGTTATCTCCCTTTAGGGTCTTCTTTGTGAAAACGCAAACAACTTTGCATGGTCCTTGTTTCTGAACAGCCCGTTTCAGGCGTGGTATTATAGGGGGCATACCACATAACTTTGGCATGGATTTTCTTCCTAGGACGCTCTTCGCCCTCAACATCGCCAGGGTCATCTCACATGATCTTTTACCGCGAAAGCTTTACATACGGGACATTCATCCAAAGTCTCGTAGTCCTTGCCCACGGTACAAGATGCAGTCATTAGGACATGCATGTACTTTAGGATTTCTAATCCCAGAGGGGACACGACCTGTTTTGCTTCGTACGTAGTGACAAGGCAATTCGTTAGGCTTTCGGAAGCATCTTTTTTTTAATCTTGAGTAATTGCCCAAATGCCTTGTCGGATATGCCATTTTTTACCTTCCACTGTAGCAACTCCAGTGTTGTACCCAACTTATTTTGCCCCAAAAATTCGGCGCTCGGGTATAGTAGTTTCTTGTGATCCTCTAGCATACGGTCTAACTTAGCTTTCTCTTTTTTCACTTTCCACAATCTCTTTGTGGGATCACGAATGACTTCACCAAGACAATCAATTCAGAGAGTGTGTCCTCTGTCCCCTGCCCCTCCCTCTTCTTCTTCTGTTTCCACCATTGCAGTATCATTGAAGTCACCATATTGAGCAATAATGTCTTCAGGGTCCAATTGCTCTTCTTCGTCTTCTTCCATCATAATTCCCGGTTTCTCCATGCTTGGTCCAACAAAATATAGTTTGACATGAAAACCCCACTTCAATAAGTGTGATGAACAATCCTTGAGCTAGAATATTCCTTCAAATTCTTGCACAAGGTGCATGGACAACACATGAAATTAGCACCCCGCTTGTTTGCCTCAGCCGCTCTTAAAAATCATGCACGCCATCAAAGACTGTTTGGAGCGGCAATCTAACATTGTACAAACCAATCGTGTGTCATCGTCTGCATTATATGACCCAAAACATAATTAAATTTCTCATTTTGGTCAAAAAATGAAATTATAAAAAAACTGAATGAAAGGTCGTCTGCATTAAAATAACATGATCAGATGGAACACCATCATGTGTCATTTCCCGCGTCATACAAATACTAATGTATGCTCCCATGAAAGCCTCGATATAGCGTATGCTAAGACCACTAGCACTATAAACAAAAAACCTAAAATGCACTTCAGTAGCATAAAATCCCCCAAACCCCAACCCCAACTAAAGAAAACCCCTATCATTATTCTTTTCTGTACAACATCGACGAGCTCCTTGAGCTGGCTTGTTTGCCTCATCAGTCTTCGTACCCTCCCCCACATTTTTAAAATTTATAATCTTCCCCCCAGTACCAGCCGCGGCATCCAGTGCCATCCCACTGAAAATAAAAAAAAAAATCAACACTTTAATCAAAATCATCGGGAAAATTTATAGGTAAAAATTTAAACCCATAACCATCAAATGTGACAAAATATATAACTCAAAATTGCGTTCTGGACACTTATAGAAGATCCACCGTTGTTGGGCCCAAAAGATTTCCCCCACTCGGTACTCTTTCACAGTTTTTTTGCATACACTTGCCACGGGGAAAATAAGGAGGTCTGACCTTAGTCGCTTTGGAACCCATCAGGGGCCCCGAGTGCCCCCGAAGCATTGCCATCTACTCTCTAAAAAACTTTTTTTCCCAAACTAGATATTAAAAATTCCTTATATTCAAAAACAAAGAAAAAAAAAACAACTAAAATTTAAAATTTCTCTAAAATCATCAAATTTTCCATTTAGACAACTAAAGTATTCAATGTACTACTTTATTCACCTAAAAATAAATTTAAATTTGAGCTCAAGGGGCATATATAAAAAATCAAGAACAATCCACCATAAATTCACCCTTTTAATAAAATCCTAAAAAATCTATATTTCTCAAACTAAGCTAAACTAATCTTGAAATGTGGAACAAAATAATCCCCTAGAAAGGAAAGGTGTATACTTAGAATACTAGTTTTAGTTGCCTTGTTCAAACTTTTCAAACAATGCCCAAGTGAATGAAGCTTAAAATGGAAAAAAAGATAATAATCATAAAGAAAAATCACATATAGAAAAAGAAAAAATTTAATGTTGCGGCTAAAACATGAATTTTGAAGATAGTAACCTTTTAAAGATAGATGGAGGCGTAGAAGTGATCAAATGAACAATGACCGAAAAGGGATGAAGAAAAAATGAAGAACACCAAGAACAAGAGCAAGAACAGAGAGGGGGAAAAATACTCCGGGCTCAGACAGAGGGGGGAAGAAGATTCAAATAGGGGGGACCTTTATCCCGGTTTCCCTAAAACCCAGCCGGGACTAAAGGCCAAGAATTTGACTCGGTTTGGGGTTTTTAAACCGGGGGTTTAAAAGGGCTTACCCCGCTTGGTGTTTCCCCAAACCCCGGGTAAAAGGGGGACCTTTAAACCCCGGTTGGGAACCCCAACTGGGGCTAAAAGTCTCCCCCCGACAATGTCTGACCAACGGCCGTTGGGAAAGGGGAAATTTTTGTCCCTTGGTGTTACCAAAACCCTCCCTTTTGCCCCGGGCGCAATTTTTCACTTGGGGGTAAAGGGCCATTTTGGGGAAAACGTCGAAAAAGGGCGGGTTTTGTAGGATGCAACTTTGTAATTCAATTTTTTTTTTTTTAAATTAATTTACTGTTTCAAAAAAATATTTAAAAAAAATTTTTTGCCCAAAACCGTGTCAAAACAAAAATTTTTACAAAAAAACTTTTCCAACGTTTTTTTTAAATTTTAAAACCCCTCGAAAAAAACGCTCGATAAAGAATTAACTCTCGGGAAACGATCGATTTTATACTAACTAAGTCAGACAACATGAATACACGCACGAAACTACTTATGTTTGTTTTATCTACAAACCCCGTTACGGGCCCAAAACATACTCGATCATGGTTGGACGCTTCATTATATTTTCGACAACAAACTCGTTTTAAAAAGTTTTTTCTATCAACAACACGACACGAGCATTGTCACGCAGCCCATGAAAACACTAGTACAAAAGTGACTATCGCTCCTAAAAGGTTGTTTTAAAACGTACTGCTGGTTGCATCGAATCATTCACTATCATTATTATTGGTTGCTTTTGAACGGGGTTTGAGAACACAGTGACTAACACTGCTAAAATCGATGTGAAATTAAACACATATATATAAGATATTGTTAAACTTTTTTCAGTGATCTCGGTTGCCAAACTCAAAATGTATAATGTTATAGCCAAGAAAGTAATATTTTGGTCTAACTCGAAAAAAAAAAATTGCTCTTTCCATTCATGTGTATATCACTTGTTAATAGGTATATTTGCGTACCCAGGATGGCCCAAATTCTTTTTGGCGACAAGACTTCTGCTATACTGTAAGTCCGAAATACATCATAATCGGCTTCTGGCATTGGTGCATAAACCCAAAACTTAAATCCTTTGTAAGACCTATGGGAGGATGAATTCTTCAAGTTCGTGACACCTTATATGACACTAGTTTTTTTAAACCCGAAACTAACGCTACGGTTTTATATGGGGGAATACTGTTTAAAAATAACCAATTTAGTTTTACGAAATTTAACTTTTACACAATTGTATCAAGCCTATACACAATAAAATGTAACATTTTTGCTTTTAATAAAAAGACATATTTTACATTCTCCATAACTTCTTATCAAATATTGGAGATCTTCAGGGTTGTTGCACAACTCGCCAAAACGTCACCAACAATTTTATCCTCATTACGTTATTATTTATGTGTGTAGTGTACAAATATATTGGAGACTATTTAGCTTATAGTGTTGATCAACATCCTCTGTCTCGCCCGACTCAGGGCGCGGGCTCTGTCTCACCAGACCCGAGGGCGAGGGCTCTATCTCGCCCAACCCCTCCGGCGAAGCTCCGTCTTGCCCCAATTCAAGGGTGCGGCTTGTCTCGCCTAACCCCTCGGACGTGTCTCGCCCGACCCGAGGGCGTGGTCTCGGTCTCGTCCAACCCCTCGGGTGTAAGCTCTGTCTCGCCGGACGATGACCGTGCCCCTTTGGGTTTCCGTAATCTATGACGGACCCTCCTAATGCTACAGATGACAACGCGCCCCAGCCGGTGCAAGAACCCAAAGGCAGCACGTGCACGACCTGGCAAGTGACGGGGCGATAGGGAAGGGAACAACCACTTGAGCACTCAACAAACACCCCCAAATAATATTTTCTATGGAACTTAAAATTTCCCCCTTTTAGTTTTGGGAAACAAGCCCCCATATAACCAGTCTTAATATTCATAGATGGAATACGTATTATAATTTCAGAGTTCATTGACTAAAAGCAATCGAAAAAAACAAAAAGTAATGCCCCTTATAAGTTAAATAAAAGTTGACTTCTAAACAACGTCCAAAACTTAGTTTTTTTTACAGAGTTAAACCCAACTTTTATGAAAGTACCATGTTCAATACAAGAAAAGAAAAACAGAAATGACAAAGAAACTAAGGTAAACCCAACTTTTTTACGGTTAACCAGGAGCTACTATTTTGAATATGAATACACAACCAATTATTTGAGGAAGAACGATGAGTTTTAAAATAACCTCACCTTTTAACATCCTCCTCTATGGAAAAAATGAAGTATCTAAGTTCTGAGTACTGTAGTCAATACCCTAACTTCGTAATCATATATTGGAGATCTTTAGGTTGTTGCACCGACTCGCCAAAATGTTAGCCAACAATTTTTATCCTCATTACGTATTATTTATGTGTGTAGGTACGAAATATAGTTGGAGACTAAGAAACATAGTTACATTCCCCTAACTTCTAAATAATATTTTGGGAAAATCTTCAGGTTGTTGCACGGCTCGTCAAAATGTCAACCAACAATTTTATCCTCATTACGTATTATTTATATGTGTAGTGTACGAAATGTAGTGGGAGACAATTATGCTTATAGTTTTTGATCGGCATCCCTGTCTCCCCCCGACTCAAGGGCGCGGGCTCTGTCTCACCCGACCTGAGGCGAGGGCACTATCTCGCCCAACCCCTCGGGCGTAAGCTCCGTCTTGCCCAATTAAAGGGGTGGGGGCCGTCCGCCTAACCCCTCGGACGTGCCCTCGCCTACCCGAGGGCGTGGTCTCTGGTCTCGTCCAACCCCTCGGGTGTAAGCTCTGTCTCGCCGAACGATGACCGTGCCCCTTTGGTTTTCGTAGACCTATGACGGACCCTCCTAATGCTACAGATGAGACGCACGCAAACGGTCCATAAGGGGGGGAGCACCACTTTGAGGCTCAACAAACACCTGAGAGATCTCTAGTGTTTTGGATAATTGATGAAACCTCAAGTACTAACCTAGCCTAAGTGATTGAGTAGCATAGTACACTCATGGGAAAATGATGACAAGTGGTGGAGCACGCAAAAAGGCAAAGTGATTGCAAGAGCTCACACTTGGAGAAAAATGCAAATGGAAAGACCCTAAGCTAAACAAGGCAAAGGTATATGCTAGGGCTTTTCTTTCTGTGGTCAAGACACCAAGTGGGTGTGATAACTTTTAGGATAGACCAACTGTACATTAAGAGGGGGAAAATTTAAAAATGATTGTGGTTTGTCAAGTGCCACTAGGTGTTATCTATATTGCATGTGCATTTAGGACCAAATGACATACACCATGCGAATTGACAAGTGAAAACATGCCAAGACAAGCTCACAAAAGTGGATACTTAGTGCTTGGCAACTTTGAGCAAAGGTGGAAGAAGCAGAGACGCACAAGGGCGTCAAACGCTGAAGAAAAGGGCGTCGGACGCTGTCCGCCGCAACGGACTGGCATCGGACGCTAGGACTGTGAACCCTGAGCGTCCGTCGCCACAAGAAGCTCCAAAGGAAACTCAAAGCGCGTGGGAAACGCTGAGGCGCAGCGTCCGTGGGTTCGACGGAGCGTCCAGAAATATTTTCCCGGAATATTCCCTCAGAAACCCGAGAGCAACGAGTTTGCGCCGGACGCTGAGGCACAACGTCCGACGCAAAGCAGCGGACGTCCGTCGGGCTTCCGGAGAGCTCTGCAAGCGAGCAGGTTAAAGAAGGCGCTGGACCTGGAGGATCGAGCGCCCGGACGCTGGCGACGGAGCATCCGTCGCCCACGCACGCCCAACGACTAGTTCTGACAAGCGCAGACGCTAGCGACGGACCGTCCGTCGCCCCCGTGAAGAGCGTCCGTCGCCACTTAACAGGGCAACAACTATTGAACTTTAAGGGGTCTATAAATATGTGTTGGCCGGCTCTAGGGTTTTCTCTCTCGTACATTTGAACATCTTGAGACTCCTTTGAGCTGAGCAAACTCCCTTCCACTCATCTCCATGCTTGGTTAGTGAAAACCCAAAAGAGATTGAGTGATCCAAGTGCATTTCACATATAGCTTGCATCTAGTAGCACTTGGGAGCGTTCTCGCTGTGGATTTCTTGTTACTCTTGGTGAATGCCATCACCTAGATAGTTTGGAGCAGCGGTGGTAGATCGAGAGCTTGGTGATTGTTCTTCGTCGACTACAAGGTGATTGTGAGGGGTTCTTGTGCCTTCCCCGCGGAGATCGAATTGGTACTCTAGTGGATTGCTCGTGGCGTTTCAATAGCCTCATCTTGTGTTGGTTGTGCGGCACCTGGTGATGGGTTTGGCGTGTGAGGCCAATTAGCGTGTGAACATCCAAGTGAGTGTCTTGCCACAACGGGACTAACTAGTGAACCTCGAAAAAATCAAGTGTCAACCTTGTTGTCTCTATTGTGATTGATTGTTTTCTTGGTGATCACTTGATTCGTTTATCCACTGCTCTCCACGACAGTATAATCACCTTCCCATCTTGCATTACCTTATTCATACTTATCCTAGAGCTATTGGGTGATCCTAGAGCTTATTAGATAGAAATTGAGTAGGCTACTAAATTGAGTAGGCATTGGGTGATCCTAGAGCTTATTAGGATAGAAATTGTGGTTAGGTGGCTTTGCATCCTCTAGTAGGCTAGTGCAATCAAGCTTCGCCTCATTATTATCTAAGTAGTTGTTGAATTGTTTTTAGTTTTTGATTTAGGCTATTCACCCCCCTCTAGCCATCACTTAGGACCTTTCAAGTGGTATCAAAGCTAGTACACCATTGATT
The DNA here is from genome assembly GCA_022036555.1 of Microstegium vimineum. Taxonomy (NCBI): domain Eukaryota; kingdom Viridiplantae; phylum Streptophyta; class Magnoliopsida; order Poales; family Poaceae; genus Microstegium; species Microstegium vimineum. The sequence goes on from JAJDON010000039.1 coordinate 84,324, forward strand.
TGAGGCTTAACAACCTACGGTGTGAAGATGGCTCATATCAACAACATGAAGAAACCACCCAAGTTTGATGGCTCAAACTATGATATTGAAAGTGAAGAATGACCGCTCATATCAAGTCAATTAGCCGAAGGTTTGGCTGTGTGTGGACAAGAAATTTGAGGTGGTAAATGAGGCGGCTCCCACTCCTCAAGAGGAAGAAAAATTGCAACACAATGATATTGCTCTAAGTGCTATTCATGAGGCACTTGATGAAAAAGTGTTTGAGCAAATCAAGAATCTTGAGAGTGCTCATGAGGCTTGGAAGAAGCTAGAAGAATAATTTGAAGGCACCCAAGCCGTCAAAAGTGCAAAGGCATACATCCTCAAAGAAAAGTTTGCAACTTCAAGATGAAGGATGATGAGAATGTCCGGAGATGTTCCATAGGCTACAAGTGCTAGTCAATGACTCACGACCCTTGGGAGAAGGTTGAGGACAAGGACTTTTCTCACAAGTTCTTGAGAAGTCTCCTATCTTGGTTTGAGACTCTTGTGACCTTGATTGTGAGGGGTGGATTGGACACCGGACTCCCTAATCAAGTCTGGAGATGTAATGACACAAGATGCTTACCGGGACAACAAAAAGAAAGATGTCAAGAAAGAAGAAAAGAAAGAAGAAAAGAAGAAGAGCAAGCTTTCAAAGCTACTTCATCATACAAAAATCATGGGCAAACCCAAGTTGAAGAATCTAGTGAGGATAAGACTCAATTCTAGTGAGGTTGATGAAGAAGAAATGACTCTTTGTAAGGAAATTTGGAAGATTCATGAAGAAGGGCTATCATGCAAGAAGGAAGAGAACAATCTTCCAAGAACTTTTATGAGCCAAGGAAGTGCCCTTTAAGTGTGGGAAACTTTGATCATCTCATTGCTCATTGTCCATACAATAGTGACAAGGAGATGAGATCACAAGAAGAGAGATAAAAAAGAGAAGAAGCCCACCTTTGACAAAAGAAGAAGGGGTAATTCTCACATAGTGACTGGATAAGGACTCTTCTTGTGGTGAAGATGAAGATAATTTAAAAGAAGACATCTACCAAGAAGAAGGCTTTTACAAGATTGCAATGAGGGACAAGATCTCTCTATTTGACACTCCATCATCATGCTTCATGGATAAGTCCACTAAGTACTTTCTCATGAGAGAGTGAGAGTGAGAGTGAGAGGATATGAGGAGCCCTCCAAGGAGGAACTCATGGACAGCTAACAAGCTAAGGAATACATAGATAAGAAGAGGAAGGAATGCAAGGAATTGCGCAAGACCAATGTGGCTCTTGAGCAAAACTTTGATGAGGCCGAGCATCTCATGAGAGCTAAAGGAAGCCCATGAGAAGCTAGTAAAGTGTCACACTAAGCTTGAAAAGCTCATTCCCTCTCTTAGATCAAAGTAAGAAAGAGATTGTTCAAACATGTGACATGGGAGTTACTGTGATATTCTTGATGAATCATTTATACTCCTATAAATTGTTGCTCCCACTAACCCCTCTTGTAGCACTACTACTTATACTTCATCTACTAGTGATGGTTTCACTTGTGATGCCTCACTAATGGTGGAAAATGAAACCCTCAAGAAGGGGGTTTAAACAAAGCTCAATCACTCCTTTGCTAAGGCTTATGGGGGTGAGGACCGCTTGCTTAGTGCTTGGGTAGCCAAAGAGCATCTCTCTACAAAGAGGGATTGGGCTATACCCCCAAGAAAGGCAAGGCCGCTTTTGCTCCTCACAAACCCATTTTGTGAAGAACACTAGTAGCTATTGCAAGAGTTGCAAGCAAGTTGGTCACAATGAGCAAGTATGCAAGAACCCAAAAAGGCCAAGCAAGACATATCCTCTATTAAGTTGACTCTTTCTATGTCTTCCAAGGGTACTAATGGTGTTCATGCCAATTTGTTGGTGCACCATGGATGGCTTCCAAGAAGTCCATTTTGGGTACCAAAATCCTTGGTAACTAACCTTGGATGACCCAAGCAAGTTTGGGTACCTAAAAAGAATTGATCTCTCTTGTAGGTCAATTACAAAGCCGGAGGGGGGCATTGGGTGCTTGATAGTGGTGCACTCAACACATGACCGGAGATGGGAAAAATGTTTAACTCAAACAACCAAGATAGTGACCATGGATTTGATAGCATCACTTTGGTGATAATGCCAAAGGTAAGGTGAAAGGGCTTGGAAAGATTGCTATCTCAAATGATCTAAGCATTAGCAATGTGCTTCAGTTGAAAGACTTGAGTTCAACTTATTGTAGGTGGCTCAACTATGTGATCTCGGTTTCAAGTGCATATTTTGGGGGGGAGGATGTGGAAATCAAAGTGTGGATGGATCTAATATGAAACTTTAAGGGTTTTCGGTATGAGAACCTATATCTTGTAGATTTCAATGCTAGTGAGACTCAACTCTCAACAGAGTCCGGACCATCTAGGGGACCACGCAGCTGCTCTGGGCCCAACAAGACTCCCGAAGCTCAAAAACCCAAAAAGGGTAGCGTCCCCGACTCTGGGGTCCAGACACC
>JAJDON010000040.1:0-79152 GCA_022036555.1 Microstegium vimineum
CAACCTTAGTAGGTTCCTTTTTCCCCGTAATTTTGTTAATTTTTCCTACTTTATAATGGGTTGCTGTGTAAAGTGGAATTAGAATAAACACTTAGAGCACTTCTAAAAAGCCATCTTTGAATGTTTAATTCCTGTTTATGCATCATCCCTGCACCACCAAGTTACTTATATGCATTGCAAACATTTAGGACAAGTGGGGGAACACCGGAGCCACCCCCAGAGACAGAAGTACAGGAGGTGCAGGAGCTGAACGAGAGTACCACGAGCTCGACACTAACCTCGCGGAGTGCCCTGACCACCACCCTCCACCTTCACTCAAGGCAAGCCCCGGAGCATCCTTAAGCCTCCCACACATTTTATAATTAAATCTACTTGAGTATTTTATACTGTGATGCATTGGGTGCTAGGAGTTGATTGAATCCTAGTTGATGCATTACCTTCCTTGATATTTGTTTTATCTACCTTGTTACCCTGTTAAATAAAAGTAAAAGCAACCGCTTAGCCTGCTTAGAATAAATGGTTACATTTATATTTATGTTCATATTATCCCATGGGGGTAAAGCTATCACGGTTGGCATATTTTGCTATCGTGGGAAAGAACCAATGGTAGTAATGAATGCGGTCAACTGGAAGGCAAGTGTACCAAGTGGTCAAGACTTGGGGCAGTCCGTCCGTTGGATCGTATAGGTTTGTATACGATGGTGGCCCCTTACATCTTTGAATGCGCCCTTTCACATAGGGGCTGTTGCGAGTATCGACCCTAAGCCGAGTAAAACACTGTCCGGCCGACTCTCAGCCTACTGTGAGCACCCTCGAGTTTGGAGATACGACCTGCCCCTGGTAGCCAACTGATTTCTCCAATTGGGTGGACTACTCTGAGATCGCGGCGGTACTACCTGGACTTTGTTGAGCGGTAACCCAATGCATGGACCCAACGGGGAAAGTGTGGCATGTGTTAAAGGTAATCTTGCCAGCTGGTTGTATATCGATTCGAGTCGCCGCCTCCCACCGATAGTGGGGGATTATGCTGAGCTTCACCACGGTACAACTCCATATGACATCATAATGGTTCTACAAAAATTGATAAAGGAATTGGATATATGTTATTATATTGTTTGAGTAGCTCAAGTGAGTGCTCTAGTACAGGTGCAAACTTAGAGATAATAATGGGATGAAAATGGTGCTCTCTAATCTTTAGTTTCATCTTGTTCGCTTTTCCGCAAAAGCAAGTTTACCTAGATCCACATAAATAGCCTTGCATACCCTTGGAGTCTTTATTTTTAGTTAGACGGGTAAGTCTAGCTGAGTACATTCCCGTACTCAGGGTTTATCCCGTTTGTTGCAGATGGCCAAGTATACTTTGGCTATTGTAAGCACTGTCTCTATCCTGTCGAAGGAGAAGAGGAGTAGGCCTTGGTAAGGTCTTCCTACGAGCTCATCTTTTTTTCTGTTGTCGGACATGACCTCGGGGCACCCTTACCTTTTAATGATATTAGTGTGGAGTAAAACTTTGGGTTCCATTTCAAACAATGTTCTATTTGGCCACAGATGTCATGGCGTAAGTACTAATTTTATTTGGAACAAAGTGTTGTAATAACTTTATTTGTACTTCAAGTACTTTCGGGTTTTAATTGTGGCTCGTTCGAAAATTTTCATACCTGAATTTGCGCGCTCTTGGTTGGATATACAATTGTTAGAAATTTCCCTTTGAGATTTCCGGACTACCGGGGTTATATGGGCTCAAGTGCTACCGGACTACCGAGATTTCGGTGGCAGTTAAATCAGCTACTTTGGTACTTGATCTCTCATAATTTGGACGGTTCTGCCACACCTATAAATATCATACAACTACAATAAATACTAAAAGAGAATAAGAGAATAACAACTGTACTAGATGTTGGTATTTCTTAAAAAGCACAGATACCGCTATAGCTTTCACCCGTGAGTATTCCAAGGGTATAGATTTCAACGGGGAACGTGAAGTGTACTAGAGAAAAACTAAGAACATCCGAAGATAGATAAGATATAATATTTGGTGGGAGATAAGATAAGATGGGTAGAGAATGATAAATAGGTAAAGAATGGTAAAGAATGATAACTAGGTAAAGAGAGATTTTAGAGTTTTCTAAGGGGTTTATCTAATCATAGGCCCACGATACTCTATCTACTTTGGAGCAAACAATACTTCCCGACTCTCGAATGAACTAGGAAAAGGTAGTCGGGGGAGGGTACCAAAAGCTCTAACGAAAACACCAACCCAAACGTGGTGGACTACAAAGCCTTACAGAGCTGTCACCTCTGGGGCTAGCACAACTATCCGTAGGATTGGGCGCAAACTCAAGTAAACTCTAGTCTAGACACCACGTCTACACTATCGCTTACTACTCTAATCCCATGCAGAAACTAGAGCACTCAATACGAGCGGAGATCCCATAAATAGAATAAAGTAAGAACTAAAATAAGATACTTAGAAATAATAAATGAAGAACCTGGAGATTGCTCTGAACCAGATGCTGCAAAGGTACAATGTTGAGGAAGATCTGACAGATCCGGCTCTTCCTAGCTCTCTCCTCCTCTCTCTCACCTCTAATTACAACTAGATGAACTAGAACTAGAAGAACTAGATCTAGACAACTAGAGGACCTCTCTCCTTCTCTACTTAAAATTGAAACCCTAGCTTTTGCTCTGGAGAAGAATAATGAGATGAGATGATCCTCAGGGGTTAGGGCCTTGCTATATAGTCTCCTCTAATGAACGTCGACCGTAGGATCAAACCAACCTTAGGCGAAGGGTTTAGATTGATCCTCAAAGGCGGTGGAGCATAATCTGCAAAGCAGAAGCTGATTGGCTCTGGGGTAGGTGGGCGCCCTGGTCCCAGGCCTGTTCTGCCTCCCGTTCGTTCTGGTGTCTCCTGGAACCTTCTAGAGTACAGAAAATTGTGCGGTTTGATAAATAATCTCTATGTAAACATGACATGTGGGCCTTTCCTTGGTATTTCATGATAACCCCCTGCAGAAAAACAGACATTCACCAAAACTCGTGGAATTATATTAGTAAAACCCTAATTCTAGCTATGGGCTTCATTTAGATCTTTTTCTTTGTTTAGTTGACGGTTAAAATTGGTACTTAAGGACCGTCAACAACTCCCCCAAGCTTACCGTTTGCTTGTCCCTGAGCAAAGATGAACTCAATGATGGATTCAGGAGTTGCTACAATGCTTTCACGCCTTAAAGGTACACATGCTTCAAACAAGAATTTATCCTATGGATTAAAGTAAACTATTCTAACTTTCAAACTTACCCATATTACCTTTACCATGGGGCTTATAGCCACAACTTGGTCTTGAGTAATTGAAAAGCAGAATGATCAAGCCAAGTACTATGTCTCAAGCTCTTCACTTTACCTTCATCCTGGAGTTTTGCAAAGTTTTCAAAATAAAACTCAAAGTCTCTTTTGTATGACCCTATCAAGTCTCTCTATGAAGGAATACGAGGTTGCTATGCTAGCTGAAAATAAAACTTTTCGACCTCATAAACTAGATCTACTGCTAGTTACAGTTACGGGATTACCACTAGACGCGCAGGTGCAGCGGAAGACGACTTGATGTAGTCGTGCGCGTCGCAGCAGGTCAGTGCAGTTGCATGGTCGTCCGTCTCAACGTCCCCTTCGCGAGGTTCGTCCTTGTGCTCCAGATGCAGCACCTCCGAGGAATCCCACACGTGCAGGGAGGAAGCGTTGCGCCTCCGGACTGCTAGGTCCGTGAGGAGCAAAAAGGCTGGAGCGTGGGGAGGCGACGACGGTGCCAAAAGGTGTGGATCAATCTCGCCCCGCGCCCCACCCTTGCTTATATAGGCGTCCTGACAAGCTCCCACGTGGAGGCCCATTAGTAACCCTAAACCTAGTCTAATTCGGTCCAAACCCGAATTAGGCTTCCAGCCCCTTAAGCGTGCGACCCTATGGGCTCACGCGTACATAGACAAGGCCCAAGTATACTCTTACTCGACCAATAGTTGATACAGGCCTCTAGCAAGGCGTGTCAACTCCTATGCATACGCTATGTCATATCAGACAAACCACTATGACCATGTACAAGTTATTCCCTTTGCCACTCGATATATGGTTCAACTCGTGGGTTAACACTTAACCCAAGCACGGCCATGCATTTGTTGATCCAATCACATGAGTGATCCAGTGATATCTCTCTCACGAAGAAGAGGGGCAAATTCCATCTTGATTGTCTATGTCTCATAGCATGTTTCCCGACCACCAATGACCACCTTTATAAACTACCCAATAACGGAGTAGCGTTTTGATAATCCCTAAGTAGATCGTTTCACATCTTGAGTACATACCACAATCTCAGGTCTAAGGACATAACGTACATGACATGAATAGAGACTTTCTCTTGTTGGGTCAGTCCAGCCTACATGTCTCACATGTGCCCACATTATTAGTTTGACATCTCCATGTCTATGACTTGTGAAACATAGCCATCAACTAATACATGTGCTGGTCCTAATATTCAAGTGTGCTCTTACAAGAATGCCGACCAGGACAACTTTTAGAATAACCATTCAGGTAATTGAGTTCCACAAATAATTCACATAATCGTCAATCAATACTCGTTGTCTATAATGGATATTCAAAGAACACTTTATTAATCATGGATACAATCGGAATATAGTCATCTACATGATTAGCTCTAGGCAATTCCTAACACTCTATATGTGGTATTTGTGGATCCTCACCAAGGCAACAATGGTGTTATGCCTTCATCCTGGAGTTTTTTGCAAAGTTTCAAAAATACCTTCATCCTGGAGTTTTGCAAAGTTTTCAAAATAAAACTCAAAGTCTCTTTCGTATGACCCTCCTAAGTCTCTCTATATGTGTATTTTTGGATCCTACCAAGGCAACAATGGTGTTATTCCTTCTCTCAGAATATTATTTGGAACAGGCAAAGTAACAATGTGCCTTCTCTCTCTCACCCTATAACTAATAGGCAATATATGGAGTTCATAGGTGGGGGAGAAACAACGCATACATACTTGCAAAGCATATATTGTAAAGTCAAACAATGGATCTAGAGAAACCGGCATACAATCAATCAAGATGTGCATGTGTATGGGATATATGGTGGTGTTTGAGGGTGGATATGTGGTGGATATATAATGGTGTATGGTGGATATATGAGGGTGTATGATGGAAACCTAATTCTACTCTGCTCCTTGAATACATATATAATCTCTCTTTTGGAACTTAGAACTTTGAGAGGACTTGGGCTTGCTTTTTTTTAGAGAGGCGGGTATCTAAGTACCCATTGTTTGATAGGACACTTGTCCATGTTTTACTCTCTTTATATTTTTTTTCACAACCCCAAGTCTCTTTCTATAATAACACTTTTGAGAGATGATAACAAGGAAATCTTTGGAGCCGTTACATCTGTGGTGATGAAATATATGGATAGGTGGAAACTGGGATATTTTTGGTTACTTACTTCCCAAGTTAGGAGTAGAGCATTTTTCTGGTGGATCTGAATGGCATATATGTGGATGTGTACTTCCAGGATAGAAGTACATATATGAGTGGAGTGTACGTGATCTTGATTTTAAAAGCATGACAGGTCTCTAAGGGTCAACAAAGCTTGACAAAAACTCAATGCAAATACAAGTAGTAAAAATGATAATGAATGTTTTCCTAATCTACCAGGCATGTATATATGGCTGTGGTAGGAATTCAAGCTCTCGTCATATAGAGACTCATCATGTAATATTTTTAATTTTCAAAAGATAAATTCTCCAGAACTCTAGTATTGCTAGGAACAAGATAAATAGCAGCTCAGACTTTTCATATCATACTATCAACTACCTAGACTTAACTCAAGCATTCGCAACCCACAAGTTTTAGGTTCAGAGTAAATCTTATGTGAAAACAGTTATGTCTAAAACTCGGGAGAATTCAAGGCTGAAAACTAGGTACTTGAAAAGAATTACGACAGAGCAACTATTCATCATTTCCATAGAGTTATCTTCAGAGTTTTTTCATTTTATTATTAGCAACTTCTAAACACACCTATTATTATTACTAAATAAAACTCTATTAAGGATAAAGTAGACAATGAAAATTCCACAGATATAAAAAGTATCATAATTATTTAAGTGTGAACCTTCATGTGCTCATATTTTTTTTATTAATTTATGTAATTATATCTAATAAAAGTAAACCTAAGTGAATAAGGATACTTACCTGGATACATGGGGGTGCTCTCCCCGAAGCTGGATGTTGATATTAGTCGTTCACTCTTGCTATATGATATTAGATCTTATTGAAGCTTCCAAATCCTGCACAACTCAAATAGACACACAAAGCTCGTGGAATTGATTAAATCATTAGTGGTTGACCACTTAAACCTTAGTGTCTAGAGCATGATTGATTTCTAGATTGGATAATTGAATTGCAAAAAATTCAATCAAGTCAATTTCTTTCTAGTTCCCAGGTTCAAGAAAAACTTTCAAACGTTGACCACTTACCTTGAATATGTTACCTGTATCATCTTGAAGTGTGACAACACTGTGTGATGCAACTTCAATTACTTTGAATGGTCCTTCCCATTTGCTTTGAAGTTTTCCATGACCAAAGAGCTTCACTCTTGAGTTGAATAACAAACTTTATCACCAAGTGTAAACTCCTTGTGCTTGATTCTCTTATCATGCCACCTCTTTGTCCTTTCTTTGTAGATCTTGGAATTGTGATAAGCTTTTTCTCTCCATTCTTCTAGCTCAGATATTTGCATCTGACGATTCTTATCAGCCAAGTGGAGATCCATGTTCCATTTCTTGATGGTCCAATGGGCTCTGAATTCTAATTCAATAGGTAGGTGATATGTTTTTTCCATATACAAGCTGATAAGGTGTCATGCCTATGGGTGTTTTGTATGCAGTTCTATATGCCCATAGTGCATCATGAACTTGTACTTCCATTTCTTTCCCATCTCATCCATGGTCTTCTGCAGAATGTTCTTGATTTGCTTATTTGATGTTTCAGCTTGACCGCTAGTTTGAGGATGGTATGGAGTTGCAATGTTGTGCTTGACTCCATATTCTGTTAGGAGCATCCGAAATGTTTTGTCGATGAAATGCGATCCTCCATCACTTATGACCATTCGGGCATTCTGAATCTTAGGAATATCACTTCATGGAACATCTTCTTAGCATGCTTGGAGTCGGCAGCTCGACATGGTAATGCTTCTACCCACTTGGATACATAGTCAACTTGCCACTAAGATGTATTCAATATCTCCAGGCCTTGGGAATGGTCCCATGTAGTCAATTCCCCAGACATCAAATAACTCTATTTGAAGGTTGTTAGTGAGTGGCATTTCATTCCTAGCATTAATGTTTCCATGTTTCTGGCATCTAACACATCTTCAAATGAACTGTTTTGATATTCATCACTGTCGGCCAGTAAAATCCGCTTTGCCAATCTTTGCATGTGTACGGTACACTCCATAGTGTCCTCCATAAGGTGATGCGTGTAATCTGTCTATGATCTTCATGGCTTCAACCATTGGACACATCTCCGTAGCAATCCATCAGCACAAAACCGATAGAGATACGGATTATCCCATAAGTGGCAACGAGAGTCATACTGGAACTTTCTCTTTGTCACCTCCTAGTGGAACATATCCTAAAACCATATAATTCACAATATCCGCATACCAAGTGTCCGAGTGTGTTTACCTTGAGCTTTCTCTTTCATGTTCATTTTTATGTTGAAGCCTAGACAACTGATCAGCTACTGAATTTTCTACTCCTTTCTTGTCTCTTATTTCTATGTCAAATTCTTGGAGTAATAGAATCCATCTTATAAGCCGAGGTTTAGCATCTTTCTTAGTGAGCAGGTATTTAAGAGTAGCATGGTCTGAATAGATAATTACCTTAGCTCCTACTAAGTAAGATCTAAACTTGTCTATCGCAAAACTACTGCTAACAACTCTTTTTCAGTGGTGGTATAATTGAGTTGTGGCCCAGACAAGGTTTTGCTAGCATAGGAAATAGCATAGTGCTTTTTTTATCCTTGGTTTGGCCTAAGAAAGCACCTGCTATAAAGTCACTAGCATCACACATGATCTCGAGGGTAGCGTTCAATCGGGTGGTTGGATGATTGGAGCTGAAACGAGTGCTTTCTTGAGAATTTCAAAGCTTCATAACACTCATTACTGAAAATGAAAGGTACATCTTTGGCTAAAAAGCTAGTCAGGGTCTAGCGATTGGGAAACGTTTTTAATGAAACTCCTGTAGAACCCTGCGTGTCCAAGAAAGCTTTGGATTCCTTTTACATTATGGGAGGTGGAAGTTGTTCAATAACTTCAATATTTGCTCTATCCACTTCTATCCATGTTCAGACACCTTGTGGTCCTAGCACTATTCCTTCCCTAACCATGAAATGGCATTTTTCCCAGTTCAGGACTAAGTGCTTTTCTTCACACCGCTGTAAGACTTTGTCTAAATTCTCTAAACAGTCGTCAATGGTTTTGCCATAGAAGGTAAAATCATCCATGAACACCTCCACGATTTTCTCGATCATGTCAGAGAAAATAGACATCATGCACCATTGGAACAAAGCTGGAGCATTGCACAATCCAACGACATTCGTCGATAAGCATAAGTTCCATAAGGGCATGTAAAAGTGGGCTTACTTTGGTCATCAGGGTCGATCGGGATTTGATGGTATCCGGAATAAACATCAAGGAAATAAAAGAAAAAGTTCTTTGCAAGCTGTTCCAACATTTCATCAATGAAGGGTAACGGGAAGTGATCTTTCTTTGTAGCCTTGTTAAGTTTCCGGTAGACAATGCACATGCGCCACCCAGTGACAGTGCATTGAGGGATGAGTTCATTTTTCTCCGTTTCTTACAACTGTCATCCCTCCTTTCTTTGGCACACCTTGGACAGGGCTAACCCACTCACTATGCGGCACAAGATAGATAATCCTGGCATCCAAAAGTTTCAAGACCTCTTCTTAACAACGTCTCGCATAACATTGTTAAGTCTTCGTTGTGGTTCCCATCGAAGGTGACGAATCAGGATCGATGGGAATTCTATGAGTACAAAGAACTGGACTAATTCCAATGAGATCATGGAGTGAGTAGCCAAAGGCCGATTTATGTCTTTCTAGGATAGTGACAAGTCTATTGGTTTCTCCTCTTGGGAAATCTTGTCACTTATAATGATAGGAGTTTCTTTTGTATTGTTGAGAAAGACATATTTCAAGCCAGAAGGTAGAGGTTTTAACTCGATTGAGGGTTGTGATGCACTTCCCAAGGTCTAACTCGATATGGTTCTGCTAGCTCTTCCTCTTCTTGAGTGAAGTATTCATCATCCAGAGTTGGTTGAGACCAGTCTTCTAGAAATGCCACTAAGACTATCCTCAATTGGGTCTTGTTCGGGCTTGGGTTCTACTATTGCATTATTTGATCTTAAGAGATTAACAGCAATAGAAGAATTTCCTAGCTTGAACTTTAGGTGATCCTTGTTTGGTTGCTCTTGAAAGAGTGTTCCAAATGGTACGCCAATCAAGAGAGACATGTCTGAGATGTCATAGGTGTAAAAAATCTAAGCGATACTTGAACCCTCTTATGCGTAAAGGAATGGACCTTATGACCCCATAACTTTTAAGAATAACTCCAGACAGAATTCTTAGAACTTATGTGATGGGATCAAAGACTCGTTGGGCAAAGATGTTGGGCTAAAGCCCTTGAAATTATATTTATCCCAATGATAGGACTATAGTGAGCCTTTATGGTGATTCCCTTAAGTTTGCAAAGTATAAAATCTGAGGGGGGCGATGATTCGGGCTACATCAGTGGATAACTCTGATTCTACCAACCACTCACGGCTCATGATGGTTGAGAGTCCTGTAATGTGCTCTAAAAGGAAAGCATCATTGTGTAGACTCTCATCCTCAATGATGCAGAGTGTACCAGAGGCTTCACTTGGACTAGAAAATTCGAGGTGTTGCCAAAATCTTCAAAAAGATCTACCTCGATTTCAGAGAGGAACATATAAGGATGGGTTCAACACTCTCTAAAAGTGTTGTATTCCCATAGGAGATGGTTCTATGGCAACCAAATCATTCAAAGGATTTGAAGGAATTTCAGATTCGGTTTTTTGTTCCTCCTCATGTTGTTCGGGGCTTGGCTCGACTTCATCTCTGGGAAATTCGTCAAAAACTCCAGTGTAAGGGGTATTTTCAAGAATTTTATTTAGAATGGCTTTCCCCTTCACTAATAGTTTTGTGCGAGAACGATCCTCCTGAAGATAGGTCAAGGTGGAGAGCAGTTTCCTTGTTAAGACCAAGATGGAAGTGATAGAGTAAGACATTGTCTAGCAAGGAAAGGTTTGGACCGGAATTGAAAAGGCTTATGAACCTAGTCCAAGCTGCACTAGTGTCTCTTTCTCTTTCTGTTTGAACTGAAGAACTTCAATTCTAAGGGCTGCAATTTAGAAAGAGGGAATAAATCAAGACAAAATTTGTCTCAAAGTTCATCCCAATTGCCATTTACGCCTCCTACAGAATGAGCATACCACTGTTTTGCTCTTCCCAAAAGTGAGAATGGAAACAATTTCCAATTTAAGGTCTCTTGTGTCATGCCAGCAATGATGAGGCAAGAACACAATTGCTCAAATTCTCTAAGGTGGGTGTAAGATTTTCGTTTTCTAGCCCAGAGAAAGATTGCTCCCGAACCATGGCTATGAAAGCAGGCAAAGCTCATAGCCATATGAAAGAATGGGGTTTGAAGTTGGTGGAGGCTCCAACATGTCGCCCTTTGGAGCAAGTATTTATAGATGGAGTGGAATTCATGTGGTAAGATGAAAATGGTAAGGTGAGAAAGGTGTAAAAAGGAAATAAGAAAAAGGTAAACGGATTGACTTGGTTCGAAACTAGCACAGCTACCGTTCCCCGACAACGGCGCCAGAAAGCTTGTTGGTATTTCTTAACACACACAGATAAATCCACAAGCGCACGGATAACCGCTATAGCTTTCACCCATGAGTATTCCAAGGGTATCGATTTCCATGGGGAACGTGAAGTGTACTAGAGAAAAACTAAGAACATCCAAGGATAGATAAGATATAATATTTTGGTGGTAGATAAGATAGATGGGTAGAGAATGATAACTAGGTAAAGAATGGTAAAGAATGATAACTAGGTAAAGAGAGATTTTAGAGTTTTCTAAGGGGTTTATCTAATCAAAGGCCCACAATACTCTATCTACTTTGGAGCAACAGTACCTTCCTGACTCTCGAATGAGACTGGGAAAAGGTAGTCGGGGGGAGGCTACCAAAAGCTCTACGAAAACACTAACCCGAACATGGTGGACTACAAAGACTTACAGAGCTGTCACCTCTAGGGTTACCACAACTATCTGTAGGATTGGGCGCAAACTCAGGTAAACTCTAGTCTAGAACACCACGTCTACACTATCGCTTACTACTCCAATCCGTCGCGGAAACTAGAGCACTCAATACGAGCGGAGATCCCGTAAATAGAATAAAGTAAGAACTGAAATAAGATACTTAGAAATAATAAATGAAGAACCCGGGAATTGCTCTGAACCAGATGCTGCAAAGGTACATGTTGAGGAAGATCCAACAGATCTGTCTCCTCCTAGCTCTCTCCTCTCTCTCACCTCTAATTACAACTAGATGAACTAGGACTAGAAGAACTAGATCTAGACAACTAGAGGGACCTCTCTCCTTCTCTACTTCTAATTGAAACCCTAGCTTTTCCTCTGGAGAAGAATAATGAGATGAGATGATCCTCAGGCGGGTCAGGGCCTTACTTATATTAGCCTCCTCAAATGAATGTCAGCCGTCGGATCAAACCGACCTTAGGCGAAGGGTTTAGATTGATCCTCAAGGCGGTGGAGCATAATCCGCGAAGCAGAAGCTGATTGGCCCTGGGGGTAGGCGAGCGCCCTAGGAGCTAGGGCGGGCGCCTTGGTCCTGGGCCCGTTCCGCCTCCGTTCATTCTGGTGTCTCCTAGAACCTTCTAGAGTACAAAAAATTGTGCGGTTGATAATATCTCCATGTAAACATGACATGTGGGCCTTTTCCTTTGTATTTCCTGATAACCCCCTACAGAAATAGACATTCACCAAACTCGTGGAATTTTTGTTAGTATAAAGCCTAATTCTAAGCTATGGGCTTCATTTAGATCCTTTGCCTTGTTTAGTTGACGGTTAAAATTGGTACTTAAGGACCGTCAACACTAGACCTCCAATCACTTGACAACGTCGGAGTCCAAGATCGAATCTTGACTTCCTCTACTCTCGAATCTAACTAGGCTATGCATGAACTAGAAATTGCTCTAGATGAACAAAGGGTTTATGGCTCGGGAAAGACTAATCCCCTATAACTTAAACTGAATGGATCTCTAAATGATCTAACTTCAAGGGGATCCTTCAGGGGGTATGCCCTCCTATTTATAGTCCGGTTTGGATTTACGACAGCCGTTGGATTCAAACCGACTTCACGTAGGGCTAAGATGAATCCTCATAGGCGTGGAGGAAGCTTCCAGAAGACGGCGGGCAGCGGGCCCAGGCGGGTGCCGCCCGCCCACCCCATGCCGGTCACCCCCCCCCCCACCTGGCAGGGGTTGAGGTCCCACTTTGCTCTGTGTTTGGGGGATCCTCATTGAGTATTTTGGCAGTGTTTTTTTCCGCCGGATTTATTCGATATAAATCTGTAATTTGCTTTCCTTTATTCTCTTTGCTAGAATAGTCATGCCAAAACTCAGGGAAATTGTTAATTAAAGCCCTATATTTCTAGTATTATATTTGATGGTCCCATTTATTAAATTTAAAAATTGCTTAAAAATTTGACGCTAAGGACCGTCAACAAGCTCCCCCGGCTTACCCTTTGCTAGTCCCAAAAGCAAAGCCCTTTGTAATAAACTTGGATCAGAGTTGCTGCAATGCTTTCACACCTCATAAGTTCACATGTTTTCAAACAAAAATTCTTAAAATGAATTAGAAAAATTACTCTAACTTTCGAACTCACCCTATTACCTTTACATGGGCTTTACTATCACTTGGGTCTTGACAATCGAAGACAGAGTAATCGAGTCGGGCACTATGTCTCAAACTCTTCACTCTACCAAAACTCTAGGTTTTGCAAAGTTTTCGAAATAAAACTTAGAGCTTAATTGTATGACACCCTCAAGTCTCTTATGTATGTGATATTTGTGGATCTCACTGAGGCATTGATAATTTTATGCCCTCCTACACTAGAAATATAGGGGATTTTTCATAGAAGGGCTTAACAAGGCACAAACTTACTTTGTATATATTGTAAAGTCAAACAATAGATCCACAGAGAGTCAAGTCATACAATCAAGTCACAGATGTGCAGGTGAGGGATATGGTGGATATAGGGTGGATATGATGTGGTCAATGGTGGTGATGGTGAAAACCTAATTCTACTTTGCTCCTTGTAAAAATCTCTCTTTTGAAATTTGGAATTTTGAATAATGTGCAAGAGTATGGCTATCTTATTTTTTTTTTCTGAGGTGCGCCGACATTGTCCATTTTTAATTCCTCTCTTTTTCTCTTTTTTTAAATAACTATTGCATACTCATATCTCTTATTACCAAGAAAAAACTGCTAAGAGAATATAACAAAAACCCTTTGGAGCATTTTTTTGGGAAATGGATATTTTTGGTGTGGTTACTCTCAGTGAAAGTAAGACCTTTTTCTGGTGGATGAATGACATGTTGTTGCGCCTACTCTATGTAGAGTAGTGCATATTTGGGTGGTGGGGTATGTGATCTTGATTTGAAAGCATGACTAACTCTTCAACAGGTTCTAAAGGTGACAACACTCAATGCAAAGACAAGTAGCATGAATTTATCTTTCCAAATATAGTGTATTTGGGATATGGCTTTGTAGGAATTTAAACTATGCATACAAGACTCAAACATGTAAGATATTAAATTTTTAAAAAATAAATCACCAAACTTTGTATTGCTCGGGGTAAGATAAATAGCAGCTAGACCTTCATGTCATATCTCCCAACCACCAGACTTTTGTTTTAAATATATATGCCTCCACAAGTTTTAGTTCAGAGTAAATTCTCAAATCAAAGTAATTTTAACCAAAACTTAGGAGAATTCAAGGTTGAAAACTAGTACTTAAAAACGATTACGACAGAGCAACTATTCATCCCTTTCAAGACAAAATTTAAAATTCATAAACTTTATTGACTCTAAGAAAAATTAAAACAACACCCTAACTACTCATATCTTTATTTAGGACGCTTAAGACTCAACAACTGTAACACCCCAAAATTTCATTGTTTTAAAAAGTGTTAAATTGATTTAATTGTGTTATCTTGCTATGCATTAATATAATTAAAATATATAGTTTTTGGGGAAATTAAAATTTATCATGTAAACAACATGTTTGAGCATTCATGCTGGAGCATTTGTGTTTATGTGCTGAGGATTTCGAAAACCAATCAATTCTTAGCTCGATTTGTATTCAAAAGTCTTTTGGAAAATTTATCAATTTCTAGAAAATGCCAAAAGCTTTTTTCTCCCTCTCTCCTCTGTTTTCTCCTTTGGCCCGGTATCTCCCTCATTTCGGGCCGATGCCCCACCCCCGCAGGCTCTCCTTCCCCCTCTTGGCCGGCTGGCCAAAGGCCCAGTGCGGGTGAGCCCACACTCCTCCCCTTTGCCACTGACGGACCTGACCCACTAGCAGCTCTTCCCCCTCCCCTTGCCGAAGTCAGTCCGACCGAAAGGCCAACTCCTCGGCCCAGCTGTGCGTGGGGGAGCACCTCCCTTTTCTCCTTGCACCGAGCCGCTGACGCCCCGGTCCCTCTTGTCAGCTCCCCATCTTCCCCCTTTCCCTTTTTTTTCGGCTCAGAGAGACCGAGCAGAGCTCGACTCAAAAATGGAAATCGCAACCAATCCCGAATCCCTGGGATTTGTTGCTGCGCAATCGAAGGCAAGCCTTATTTGACTCCTTTGACACCCCCGCAGATCCTACCGCCTTCGTTCCATCGGCAACTCGTCCCTGGCCCTAGCGCTGCAACCCGACCCGCCAGAGCTCCAACCCCCGCCATTGAAGGCCACCAAAGTTCCTTGGATCACCGTGAGCCCTCCATCCTCTGCGGGAAAGAGGGTTTGAGAACCCTGAAACCCCTTTCCCCCTGCTCGTTTCGCCGGACTTGACTCCTTCGCCTTTTCACCGCAAGCAGGAACGTCAGAGCCGCCTCTCCAGCGTAGCCAGTCACCTCTGTTCTCTCTCCGCCCGCACAAAACGCCGAGTGAGCTTGCGATACTCTCCTCTTTTTCCCGGTGAAATCGGTTGTCGATTGGGTGGCCCGAGGCCCCTACGCAATTGCACCGCCGAGCTACGCTGCTCTGGCAAGGAGCGCTGCCGCGCCTGCTCTGTGCCGGCCGACGCCATCCCCTCTCTCCCTTTCCCCTTCTATCTGAGCCGTCGATCTGTGATCGGGCGCTCGAGATTAGAAGATACCCCTTTGATCTGGAATCTTGCTAAAGAGCCCCCCGGCAAGATTCAAGTCTCAACCCGCCGTCCATGGCGCATTCCTTGAATACGCTTACTGTTCCAAAAACGTATTTTTTCTCGGCAGTATTTCAATTTGACTTAAAAGGAAAATTTTATTTACAGAATTGCCATTCAAATTCAAAAACCTATAACTCTCATTTTAAATCCGTTTTGACACCTTCAAATTGCGTTAGATTAAATAAAATTATCTTTATATTAATACCTCTGTTAGTCAGTTTTTAAAATGTTTAATTTTGGTGAAAAGTTAATTTTTTAAATTTTTGTATAGGAAAAACCCTTTAAAATTCAAACTTCGTCTTTTTAAATCTCCGTTTTTCGTGAACAAAAAGTCAATGTATCGTAGCGATACATAGATTTAGTTTTATAAACTTTTCATCTTGTTTATTTACTGTTGGGTGTACTTTTTCTAATCATAGTCTTTTTTGCTTCGTGTATGTTTGTCCTTGGTTGAATGTGTTGATCGTTGATCTATAGACGTTGAGCAGCTCGTCGAAGAACCGGAGTTTTTCCTTGATCAAGACCACAGGATAGCAAAGTTTTTTCGAAGAAGGCAAGTATAACTGGATTATCCTTGTTGTCCTATTCACAATTAATATATTCATATGCATGATATTCCTTGTTACCCCTAGTTTGATCCTAGAGGTGATATCCTGATTACCTTGACAAACCTATGATTTGATCCACCACATATGTTTAGTAATTGCTAGCGCTCATATCGGATGTACATGATCTTAACTTGTTTATGACTATATGCAATAATGATAAAACTTGCTTTTTAGCAACATTTGGGTTATAAGGCTTATCTGTCGGCAAAAGCTGGGATATACCGTACAACCACGAGGGCTATATGGGTCCCGGCTTTAGCTCAGTATGGGACCTTTTCTAGCTTGTCCAGTGTTACCTTTATGGTGCAAATGGGGCGTGCCAAGACGGGTATAGTGTGGTTCCTAATCTATGGGCATAGCCGCGAAGGGGTGTGACCATAGACAGTTGGCTCTAAAATCCCCTGCCACGAACCTTGCGGCCCTGACTTATTTGAAAGAACCCTTGGAAGGCTCATAGTGTACCTGCCCGCTCACCTTGGCAGTGTTTTGAGAGTAATTAACTCGGGCATCTGGGCAACACGACTCGTGGGTAAAGTTGTACACCTCTGATCAAGTTTAAAAAACTATCATGATAGCCGTGCTCACGGACCACGAGCGACTCGGAAAACTCACAGAATTATTGGGTTCTTAAATTTTCTATGTGCTTATGCAAGTGGTATTATTTATTGTATCATTGTCATTTTTTAGATCATGGAAAATTTGATCTTATGCAAACTACTGGCAATTGTTGATATTAATATAATTTGATCTACTTAAAATGCTCACCGCTATGAACCATGCATCCCCTTTTTAGCTTAAATGAACCCCGTGTATATTTGTTGAGTACGTATTGCTCACCCTTGCATTCAAACACCATAAAATAAGATTGTTGATGATTACCGCAATGAGTACTAGTCTTGATGTCATCCAGTCAACCAGTCCCTTTGGACTCCGCAGATATCTTCGTTGGGTTAAAGTTATTTGTTTAAAGACTAGTAATGAATATTAATCGCTATGAAATAACACTGTATGGGTACTTTTATAATTTGTAAACTCATGTGTGTGACTATTCTGGGGTGCACATGAGCCTTTTAATGCACTTGTTTTTGTTCTTAAAAACGGTGTGACAACAACCATGGACCTTCATGTGCCCATATATTTTGGTAATTTTATGTTTTCTTATGAAAAAAAAGGGTGAACCTTCATGTGCTCCCCTTTTTTTAAATTATTTTGACAAAAAAGATAGATTTTTAAAAATAGCTAGGTATACTTACCTGATAACTGGGGGTCCCCTCCCCCAAGCTTGTTTTTGCTATGGTTCATTTGAATGATCTTTGGAATTTAGCCCCCTGGTTGGGCTCACTCCTTTTTTGGGGGTTTTTAAACCCTGCATGGTTATATTTCGACAAGAACAAAAAAAAATAAAAGGGTCCTTTATGACAAGGGGTTTGGGTTACCCAAAAAGATTTAATTAAATATTCTTATGAGCTTTTTTTAAAATTTTATAGAATCTAGTAGGGATTAAATATCTTTTTTTTTGGGAAAAATTTTTTATTTTATAATGAAAGGAAATAAATTTTTTTTTTATGCCACCACATAATTTCCTTTTTTTTTTTTTTTTTTTTTTTTTTTTGTATACCATAAGTTCTCTGACAGGGGGCTTAGGATTTTTTCATGCAATGATAAATAAAAAATTTATTTTGTTTTCTTTTAAAATGCGGGGAAAGAAAAGGTTAAAAAAATTTTAATTAATGAAAAATTTAAATTTGGGTAACTAATTAGATAACTCCCCTTTTTACCTTGTTGAAAAGGGGAAAGGGATTTATATCTACCGATAAGACTGTTTGGGGGAAAAAAGAGTACTTACTTGTCAATTTATATCTGAGGTTAATAGACGATTCCCCCTTGTTTGGTGCATTTTTGTCCTTTTCCATCCATTCTTGTGTTTTTACAGTGTTTTTTTCTGCTTCTTCTTTTGCGCGTACTCCATCTTTTCAATTTTTTGTCCCCACTCCCCCAGTGAGGTTTTGCTACTTCTTTTATTCTTCATATCTTGTATTTCACCAGGATAGTTTGCCCAACCACCCTTTAAAAGGTTGGGTTGCTTGATGGGGGTATGGCGCCCCCTTTTTTTTATGTCCCCTTTTTGGGGCTGAAAAATTAAAATTATTGAATTTATAGCATACCTTTCCAGGGGTTTGGGTTGAAGGGGATTTGTCCAGTTGCAATGAAGTTTAAGGCTTACGGTTTTGGGGAAATGGTCCCCCCAGGATAAGGGTCATGTTTCTTTTTCCTACTTTTCCCCAAATACTACAAAGTTTTATAGGAATTATGAACCCCTTTAATTTTTTTCCCGGTAGTTCTTTGCAATCCTTCGGGGAATCTATATGTAAAGTCTTTTCATCTGCAACTGCAAAAGGGTTTGGGGTTAAAAAGGTACCCCTTTAAATAAATGATCATAAGTTCCCTTTGACATTATTTGACCCTGACCCGGGGGTCACAGAAGGTCGGGGGAAGACTATTTTTTTCTGATAGTGCATTAAATGTTTGGGTTTATCCGGGGTGTCCCTTCTTGATCCGTAGGGTTTGGGGAAAGCAAGTGATCGGCTCCATGTTAATGAGTTGATTACCTGAATTTCCCCTTCTGGGGTTTTTGGGTTTTACTTGTTTTTCCTCCTTCTTTTGTTATTTTTCTTGGGTACTGCGGGTTTATCTTTTTCATACTTCCTTTGTGGGAGTGCAGGACTGTTGAGATGCGGTTTTTGAATGAGAACTTTTTTTTCCCCTTTTTTTTTATAAAAAAACAATCTTGGGGGGTGCTCCCCATAGATGATGGCTTTGTTTTGTTTAAAAATGGTCGGGCCCAAAATGATGGGTTTCTCTATCTTTTTCCCGTCTACATGACCACAAAGTAAATTTGGGAAAATATGGGGGGGGGGGGGGGGGGGTTTTTTCCCACTCTGTGACGACTTCTTCTAGAAATCCCTGGGTAACAAAGGATAGATCTTTCAACCCGCAAATGTTTACACCAAAGGTTTGGGAAAAGGAAAAACAAAAGCAGCATCGGTTGCCAAGTGTAGCTTTCACCGGGAGTATTCCAGGTATCGTATTTTCCCCAGGGAATGAGAAGTGAGTTTAAAGAGGAGTAAGGATTGTCCAATGATTGGGAAACAAGGGAGGGTTATGATAAATGGGGTTTCGGGGGTTCGATATAGCAAAAATATTAACAAGGTATAGTGGTTTACTGGCTTTATCCCGCCCCTTTTCTTGCAGGAGGCGATGGGATAGATCAGAAAGAGGACAAAACTCTAAGCCAGACGCGCCATCATGTTGTATTGAGTCCCTACCTTTTAAGAATTCGGGTATATCCACCAATTAGCGACACGTGTTGCGGGGGGCCTAGGTGTGTGGAGTGTGAATACAGGGAGGCAACGTAGAAATGCTGGTTCATTCTACTTAGCTACGACTAAACAATCCGTTCGTACGCTGTTTAGTCAAAGGTTAAGATTGATGCTTGTGACATACAATGTATACTACTTTATCTTAGTACTTAATCTTTGGTCTAAGATTATAATAGCACTTCACTTAGTCGCCAAAGCACGCCATGAACAAACGCGAAATCAAAGTTGTTCTTAACGGCTAAATACTAGATTTAGAATAACTAAAATGCTATAAAGAACTCGAAGCAGATCCCTTCAAGTGTAAACTATACAGAGACTCGCATTCCGCTGAGGAAAGAACTGGCGGAGAGATATTCACCTCCTCTCCTCCAAACTAGCATATCACTACTGAAAGAGCTCCGCTTAGAGAGTAGAGAGAGTAGCATTTTCCAATGATGCACAAATGCGGAAGGGAGCACTAGGGGTCTATATAGCTAGAGGTAGAGGCTAGTGCCATGTCAGCGCTCGCGTCACGTCCATCAAGGGGCACCGTAGATCAAAACCTTATTTGTGATTCGACTTAGATAATTGTGGAGATCAAAGTGGTTGCATGGCGGCATGCAGGGAAGGCGGTGAGGGGGGCTTGGAGCACTTTTGGACCCCTTTGGCACGGTGTCGGCCGACCGCCGTGGCAGGTTGGGCCCTGCACTTCCTCCAAAGGTGTCCCACTGCTCAGGAGCACGTGGGTGGCCCGTGGGCCTCAAGTGGCAGGGCGGTCCGACCACCCTAGGGAGTTCTTTTGTCCCACCTCTATCTCCTTTATGCTATCCCACCTGTCATCCCATTGGGTTGTTTGTTCTGAGGTGTTTATCTCATTGTTATCCTTGATGTGGCCATGAATCCTTGTGATGCATATTTGTACCATTGGGAGAAAATACTTGGATCCATGTGGTTAGAGGAGTGCTTAGAGGATGGTTCTTGGATCATGGGGGTCTTGGGAGGTTCTAGTGGCACCACAGGGTTTTCCGGTCCGACTCTACGTGGGTCACTAGCTCCTAAAAGTCCCCATTTGTAATTACCTGCATTCAAATAGTAAGGGACATGGTGGAAACTAGTTATTTTGCACCAATATGTTGTATGTTATGTTTGTTTTCTTTAATATGTTGATGTAGACGGGTATTTTGATGGTGACAAAATAGGCTCATAATTACCGTCACAAGATCCCTCATACTGACCTCTTTGTAATCCTCGAGTAACGGTTTAAAAGATAACAGGATATGCTTCAAAGTATAACTCAAGCATAAGATCACTCATGACTTTTGTTCATACCAATGGGATATGTGGTATTGGCACATATATTTCTTCAAGGCCAAAAGTCATACTCTAGTACTTGGAGTTTTTGTAATTTTTTCAAAAAGAAAATCTCATAGTCGACTTACTTCCTCTTATAGCACCTCTAAGTCACTCAAAAGTGTATAATTTCCTTACCAAGGCTAATGAGGTTGCTTCTTTGTGTATATTCTCCCTATTTTCTAACTGCTTATCTAGAGCTTAGTGTTAGAGATTAAAAATGTAGCAAACTTTTTTGTTGGCACAAATTATGATCGACTTTTATATACTTAAAATGATGCACCAACCTCTGGATCATGGATAAACAAAACACATCATGAGCATAGTTGATCAAATAATAGTTCCACATGTCCTATGAGTGTTTGAGTATAGGAACGAAGAAATGATGCAAATGAGAGCAGTGGGACCCTCATCGGCGGGGCGGCGACACCCTCTGGGCCCACAGCTCTCCCTCTCGGCCGATGATCAAGAGAGGCACTCAGAGTGAATTCCAACCATGGATCACTCTATGTTTCTCTCAGATGGCTCACAAGCAAAGCTACTAGGATTCTGGACCACACCAAAGGGATAGGAACGTGACAACCAACTCAAAACCAGCAATTAGCATCAATGACAAGTGGGGCCAGCATCAGGACAGCTGAGAGGTGGGCCAGAACCCCTAGGGGGGGGAAATCGGCGACCCTACTTGGTCCCACAAGCCCCCACTTGGTCCTGCTTGACCAGTGGACCACTCCGAGGCAGAGCAGGGCCCACTGACCTTAGGGGGGTGGTCGGTCGGTCGACCACCCCTAGGTCGGTTGGCTCCCCCAACCGCCTTACCTCGTCCCCACATGTTGGATCCACCACCATCCATTCAGTGGGTTCCCGGGTCGGTGGATCAACGGTGGAGGATGGGGAGGCCTAGATCGCTGACTGTGGCGAAGGAGTAGCCCTACTCACCCCCACTATAAATAGAGGGTCACTCCCCTCTCTACACATGTGAAGAATCTACAAGCTTATTCCTTAGATTGTTCTAGGAGTTAGTCTAGAGTGGGGAGTTAGAGTTTGAGTCGGCTTGCTCGGGAATTGCTGTAGTAGTCTTCAAGGTAGTCTGGTATAGCTCTTGTATCTTTTATTCTTTGTAAGACTATTACTTTATTAAATATTTTATCCTTTCTCCTCTACTTACTTAGTAGTTATTGAGCATTACTATACTGATATAGTATTGTTATATGCTTTTGCTCTTTAAATAGCCTTTACATCTATTGTTTGTGATCCTTGTGACCTTTCCTGTATGCGAGTCATTGCTGTCATAGGGTGCTTTGATTATAGATGTAGTCAAAGTAAATAAGTTTTGTGTGGTAAGCGTGGTGCTTATACATTAGCTTATCCTTGGTTACGCTTGCGGCATGGATTGTTTTGTGGTAGCTGCAACAGGTGTCAGCCTTTGTCTAGTTGTTGTTATTCCACCACATGTTGTTAGCAAGTCTAAAGGTAAGGCCCCGTAAGAAGAGGGGCGCATTCCAGTAGGAGTTTTGTCCTCCTATTGATCTATCCCCTCGCCTAGCATCTTGTATGGAGGATGGCAAACTATAGTGTTTAGTCGTAGTTAATAGCTAAGTATATGAAGTAGATTGAATTGCTTAGGGAGTCTTATACTCTTCTCGTTGTTCCCACCGAGTTAATCTACATAGTCCGTCTAAGTATCATTTACCGTAGCTTCTTATTTCATCAACCCCTTCCTATCACATTTCATTTACCCCTCTTTACTAGTTGGTACTAAGTGAGGGTGCTTCTCTAGGATTCTCTCTCTAATTATCATTTCTACTCAGCTGTCCATTGGGATTTAAAAGAAATTACGTACCTTGGTATACTTCTAGGGGTTGAAGTGCTACAACGGTATATCTGTGCGCTTGCGGATTTATCCAATAGTATAAGAATACCAACAAGCATTTCTGGCGTCGTTTAGGGGGATAGGGATTTTATCTCTATTTTTTGTACGATGCTAAGATTTGTCAAACAGTCATTTCAGGCGCCGTTGCGGGGAAAGCAGTAGCAGAAATTTTAATTAGATTGAATCCAGAATCCTCGTTATTAACTTAGATATCAATAGTCATGGGGCTTTCCCTGTTGTGTCTTCCTTCTTGTGAAGCAGATTGATTTATGAGTGGTTTCCAACAGCGGGAAATTATTAGTAAGATCCCTGAGCAGCTGTTGAGGAGGACTAGACGTCGTCATGTCTCCACCTTAGAGTTTCATCTCGAACCAGAATCCGTTCGGAGGAAGGAGGCCTCTACACCACCACTCAAGGGAAGCTATGGCCCAGAAGGCGATCTCTGACTTCACGGTACCGTCGCTACCACGTAGCTCAGGTTCCCGAGGTCACTTGGGGATGCACCTTCGAGCTGAAGCCGCATTGATCCGTAAGGGTTCAAGCCAATCATTTTGGCGGAAAGCCCCTATGGGATGCGATGCTCATCTCCAGCCTTTCATGGTTATGGTGGACTTTTTATATCAAAGGGAGTGACGTTTGACGTCATTCGCTCTTCGTCTTTTCCCATTCTCGCTATTGGGAAAGGCGGAATCAGATGGTTCTACGCCCAAAGAAGAAGCCAACTACATGGGAGAGGTGTTCTTACGCAATTCTCAGCTCTAAATCATGGGTCCGGTCTGTTAACTTCATGCTTTCTGAGTTGGCGGCGAGGATAAGCATTGACTCGTCCATCTCTGCATCAAAACACAACCCAAACTGGTTTTGGACGCATCACAAAACACATCAAAGGTTTTCATTTATCTGGTTGAGCGTAGAACGGGTGCCGTGGTCACAGTTTAGTTGGAGTGTGGATAGTTGTTTCACACTCATCCGTCCAGCGGAATTGTGATTTTTGGTAGCAAGATGGTCATTGTTTGGTTATTTTGAGAAGTAGTATGAAGCGGACGTAATAGCCTGCAATCCAAGAAACTTCGCACTTCATGTACGGTGGTTAGGTTGCTTCTATCCATTACTTCTGAATTCTTGTTGGGGTCTACTGAGATTCCATTTTATCCGTCGAGATGTGCCCAAGGAAAGGAACCTTGGGTATCAAAATTCACACTTGCTGAATTTGGCATACAACTTGTGTTTCACGGATTGAGAGTCGGTTACATATCCTTAGTGTTCTCGTGATCCTGTTTTGATCTCCAATATACCAAAATGTCATCGATAAACACGATAACAAAACTTGTTGAATTTTGGCATATAAAAAAACTGATTGCTTTAGATACATAAAGTATGCAGGAGCATTAGTCAAGCAAAAGCTGACGAGGATACTCGTTACAAACCATATCTAGTGAAAAGGCGGTCTTAGGTACATATTTGTGTTGATTTTAATCTGGTGTTATCCTGACCTCAAGTTTATCTTGGAAAGACACATGCCGTGGACAACTAGTCAGAAAAGAATATCGATTTGGGGTAAGGATATTATTCTTGATTGTTATGGATTTATGGCCTTAGTACACACACATCGTAAGGAATTATACCTTGTCTCTTACGAACAAGGCGGGACTTCCCATTCTGACTTACTTGTGTTGATAAGGACCCTTAATCTAACAACCCTTTTAACTAATGTTTTTTAGCTCGGCTAACTCATTAGGTGCATCTGATAAGGTTTTTCGGGATATTGGTGTGTCCCAGGGATCTAAGTATATAGCAAACTCAACTTCCCTATAAGGGGAAGAACCAGGTAGTTTTCGAAAAAAAAAATCAGGAAACTCACTTACTCCTAGGATTTCAGTTAAGGAAGGAGTATAAAAAGAATGGAAGTTCGGTTTCTCAACTTCCTTGGTAATTAGTACTTGAAAGTACCTTACCATGGGGATCCTTAAGAGAGCTGGTTTTGTTCTTGTGTCCAAACACCACTTTCAATTCATTCATCATTCCATGCCCCTAGTATGACATCCAATGCCAACCTGGCTATGATTATTAGGTTCATCTGAATCTCTCGATTAGCCTATATTTAGGATTGCTCCTTGCATATTCTGATTAGTCAACAGTCAGGCTCGGCCTAAACTTATTTCGATAACCAAATTCCAATTCCTTAACTTTAAATCATACTTTTTAACAAAGGTTTATCTGATGATCTGAAAGTGATGATCATGAATCCAACAAAATTACTGCATGGCATATATTTTTGATCTTGCATTGTTCCATTCATAATTTATCATGCGTGATGCTACATGGTCATTTTAAACATTGTTTGTTTACTTTTGTTGGTTCCTGTGGATGGAAACTGGTCCAAAAACGGGTTTTGAGTTGGCCAAGCAAGCTGGTTCTGTGATTGTTGTGATGGAGTCATACGTTGTAGTAGGATTAGGAGGCCAACTTGGTGAACCAGACCCACTACTGTTTGGTTTGGAGATCTTGATGTTGACCAATCATAGCAGCGTACCTTGATGGTCATTTATAGTGGGAGACAATTGCATAACTGCCATTGTTTTGAGGTCTACTTAACGTTTGCCCCTGGTTTTCGAAATTGAAGGCACCGTTTGCCCCTGTTTCTCACACCGTGAGATTTAGTTAAATAATAGCAGAAAAAATGTTGGAAAAAAAGAAAAAAAGGTAAAAGTATAAACTACCCCTTATCCAATTCTTCACCCAACTCCGCTTATTCCCATTCTATATTTCCTTCGATGACACACAGACAGCAGGGCGGCGACGCTGAGCAGGGCTGGCCAGGAGGCGCGACGCAAGGCGGGCAACGGCTGCGGCGCGGCGCACTGCTGCAGTGAGGGCGAGAGGCGGAGCGCGAGCCCAGGCAGCGGGCCGGGGTGCGGGCGATGCGCGGGAAAGGGCGGCTGGTGGGGCGTGCGGCGCGTTGGAAGCGAGCGTGTAGCAGCGACAGCCGGGGTGCGGCGCAGGCAGTCGGCGGTGGGTGAGGGCTTGGGCGCGGGCGCGTGCACCAAAGTTGTGAGCGTCTTGGAGTGCAGCGCAAGCACGTGCGCAGAAGCAGCGCGAGCTGTGAGCGTGGGCAAGGCAGGCTGGGCGCGGGGTGCGGCGCGAGCTCGAACAGGCGGCGGTGCTACGAGAGCACGGCGAGCTGTGTGGGCAGCAGCGTATGCATGGCTTAGCTTCATGAGGGCGGCGAAGGGCCAGGCTTGGGGCCATAGCGGCGGATCGCTCCTCGCTCAGGGGCACTACAGGGTAAGGCGAGGCTTGGTCGCGGGTCGCATCAGTCTGCCGGCGCATGCGTGCTCCAGCGGGTGCGAGCTGCCGTGCGCGAGGGAGTGTGGCCGCAATGCGAGGACGCGGGCAAGTAGCCGGGGCAGGCACTTGGCCTGCGTGGAGTGTGCCAGCAGGCGGTTCAGGCGACTCTACGATGTTTTGCTACGACATGGAACCGATTGGGCAAAATAGTTATTAATTTTGATAATTTATTATTAAAATATATATTTGTTATTGTCAAAATAAATGACTATAAGTCTGCACACAAAAAAAGTCGAATTGATTTGTGAGTCATTGTGTTAAGGGCATTTATGTTCTTTCAGCATATATTTTAACACCGTTAACTTCTTTTTGGAATAGGGGCAACTCTGGAAGATTCATATTCAAAAACAGGGGCAGACGGGCAATTTAAAAAAAATAGGGGGCAAACGTAAAGTTAGATCTCAAAACAAGGGCAGATATACAATTATCCTTTATAGATCATGTGATAGAGAGTGTTTGTCCATGTTAAGGATGAGCAGAGCCCCTTTTTATTTTTGTTACTGTGTTAGGCTTAGAGGACTTGTACAAAACAACCATGGCTCCTCTTTTTGTTGAGTGTAGGCAGGTTGCTAGTTTCCCTTCATTGTTGAAACAACCAATGGTTTAGAGTTGGTACACCAATCCTTTAGAAGGTCCATTGAGACAGTACATATGAATTTTAAATAGGTTTTGTATGCTTGTGGTGAGCTTAGAAATGAGATGATCAGGCTCCCACTTGGCCATCTCATCTGAAGATCCTTGCAGCCTATGTGGACCTCTTTTAAGGTAAATTGTGACTCTATCGATCGTAGTGATTTTAACGGTTGTCCATAGTAAGGTCTTAACACATATGAACAATTTGTAGGACTGTATTGTGTCATTGATGACACCATTTGCTTGGCTAGGGTGCCTAGGAGAATTGACAGCAGTCTTTTAGGCGTAGGAAAATAAGCCAACACAAAATATCATGGCAATTGTTAGGTTTGGACCTCAAGTTCACTATGTATTGGCTGGCTAGGAGGGTTGGGGATGAGGGTTCTGACATGATTCCCACTACTTCATGTGCCCATTGATAGAGAGGATGAGTTCACTGTCCCTAAAGGTAACACACATCACTATGCCCATTTCACTTATGGTCCATAGCAGCCATTACAATCATCATGCCTTTCCTTGATCTAAATTGTAGGTAAACTTTACCTTGTAGATGTTGGCTATGCATGCCGCACTAGATTCCATACATTCCCTACCAGTGGAGGGTTAGGTACACTTGTTGGTACAATGCAAAAACAGTCCCACCAATGCAAGGGAATTGTTCCACCTGAGGCACTCATCCCTTTGGGGTGACAGTTGAGAGGGCTTTGGGGGCTTTGAAAGAATTGGTTTTGTTTTCTAGATAAACAAACCATTTCACTCTTACAAGACTCAAGTTAGCTTGTAATTGCCTGTGCTTCCTCCCACAATTGGATCCTGGGCTTTTGGTATTGACACTGTGTGCGAGATGAGGATTCCACCAAACCACACAAAACCCTGAGGCTGTAGAGAAACTTGTCTTCCAGATACATTAGCCATCACTACTAGTGGGTGACATTTGTAATTCCATTTGGGAGGGTAGGGGCACCCATAGGTCTTGATTCTTGTTTTTTGTTTTGGTGAAACTATGTTTGTCGCCCCTAGTATGGTACATGATGATTTATGGACTTTGTGTTTGTAATAATTTTATGGATAAATATGAGAACCTGATTGTGCTATTGAACTCTTTTTCTGATGTTTGGTGAGTTGTTTTCTTTTTAAATATTATTGTGCTTAAACTTGTTGGATGACAGACTACGTTTGAGGTGAGTTTGTTTGTGCTTCTGATATTTGAGGTGTTGGTTGTTGTATGATGTGTTGGTTGTTGCACTCCAGCTCCAGCTAAAGCTCATGTGTCTCCAGTGCTAGCCCAATGAGGGTGGAAACAAGACACCTAGGGTTTTGTGCTTAGGAGGATGGCTAGTTGTTGACTATGGTACTTGCATGATAAGGTTTTCAGGACAAAGATGTTAACATTTGGCCAAGTGTTGAAAGAGTACAGTGGGGTGGTTTAAGCCCAATCAAGTGTACAACACTGAGGAAATGAAGCAGAAGGTGGGGCTTAGGTCAGTAAGCCTAAGGAGCTTAGTGGTTCCTGATGGGAAGGTGACACAAAATGGCAATCATGTTGGATCAAGAGGACTACCATTGGTACTGCAAGGTTAGTAACAATGCTTCATTTTCATACGCCCTTGTTTATTTATCAATACTGACTTGTCTACTCTTTCCTAACACTGGTGTATCCTTATCTGTCCATGTAGGTAGGACACCCTTAAGATGCTGACGTTCTTTGGAATGCCCCCATAAGGTTCTATACTGAGATGGAAGACATATTTGGGCACTATATGGCCACTTGTAGGTATGTGATGGTAGGTTCTGGTGTGCCCTGGGGTGAACAGGCTGATAGCTAAGCTGCTAGTAAGGGAACTCTCTGCCTCAGAAGAGCCCTATTGAGAGGGGAGAAGGCAGCAAGGCTATAGCAATCCATCCCAAATGTAGTGTGGTAACAAAAGAAAAGGGGGACCTTTATTGCAGGATGAGAAGATCATGATCACAGCATGTTGATGTAGTTAGGGATGTTGTAGTGCACTTAGGAGAGACTGGGGATGACCATGATAGATCCTGACCTTGTACCTTTCGGTCCTAGAGTGGATGTCGGGGTTTTTCACCATGGAGTCCCACAATTGTGCCTACACTACTTGCTTGAGAAAAGGCCCTTTCCATAGGACTTTTGAAGATGGAAGACCAAGACCATTAGAGAATTTGGTGAGGAATTACCTTGCCAAGAACTACTTCAATGTGTTCTATCCATCATGGAAACAAGGTCATGAGGGGGTTGGAGCTGTAGAGTATGGTCTAGATCCTCACTCCTCACCACTTCTCGTTTTTGTGACCACATTAGGTGTCGCTTTTGTGCAGGGCTCTTGGTGTTTGACCCTTAACTTATAGGTTAGTCTAGTTGGATGGTGACTGACTATAGTGGAGAGATGGATGTTATTAGTGCCATAGGGTTGATGCCACACATGGACTTGAAATTGGATTATTGCTACCTCATTGGTTCCTAGCAAGCTATGTTCTTTTGCTGTTAATTGATGGTTTTGATTTATTTCTACGGTGTTGACTATGGGATAACAAATGGCCCTATGATGCAAACTAAAAAAAAATATGAGGTGGCTTACATGGTATGTTGTTTTCCTTGCTGTTTTCAAGATTGGTGTATCGTTGAGGTCAACTTTTTTAGGAATCATTCTCTTCCGTGCTTCTACAACTTTTAATAATATCTTCTTTGGCCATGAAACACATCCATAAAAATGCCTTGTACCTAGATGAACTATGGAACTACACTTGTATGGGTGTGTCGTGGACAAAGCAGTTAGTGTTAGTACTTGTTAATGTTCATCTTACTAATCTTCTTTGTGTCTGGCCAATGATGTTGTAGGACACATAATTTGGGCACTAAGATTATGCACATGTGGGTCCCGATGACAGGACTTAGATAGCCCAGTGTATTGGTATGGACCTGAATGATCGGCTAGATAATCGACTAAGCAAAGATCACGGAAAGAATGGTTTTATTTTGTTACGGAAGATATGCACGTCGGTCTCTATTGAAAGGAAAGGTCGGAGCTCAAGTCTATCTTTATTTTTATTTTGTTTAGTGTCGTGCGGGGAATAGGACTTTGCTTATGGTCTATAGAAAAGAAAGCTTGAGTGCATTTGTAAAGATATCCTAACAAATCAATACAAACCCTTACGGCTCCGGCCAAACCCTTAGGAGTAGGAGTAGGTAGTTAGTAGAGTTGATCTCGACGAAACCTTTGACAAACTGGGCTGCATAGACTAGATCGGACTCCGGTTTGCTTGTAAGTATAGCCCACGGTTCTGTCTCGTTTGTATGACGCATTGTTTAATTCATCAATTCGATTGAGTTAGTATCGGTTTGAATCGTTTACTTATGGGGTTGCCATTGCTTAATCTCAAATGAGTAATCATTCAAGCTAGTTATCGGCTCTCTATTAGATTGGACGATTCTAATGGTTTCATTATGTTATCTATATTGTTTATTATAATTTGTTTATTTAATATATCAATTCTTGTACAATCAAATTCAACAATTAGACTAAGTTTTAATCTATCTAAAATCTTTTCATTTTGAGTACATTAATGCTTTACACTTATTCAAAACAATTGATTTATAGATCTTATCGGTAATCTTGATGATCTGATCGTACTGTTGTGCGTTCGAGATATTTGACTAGTTGTGGTGATTTCAGTATATGTAGATTTAATCTAATATACTTGTTTATCGACTTATATTCGGACCCCACTGTTAAGTATGCTAGGTTAATCTGTTTAGTCTTTGATTTTAGTTGCAATTAAGCAGATAAGATCTTTGTTCAAGCCTCATGTACCTTGTTATTGGCTAAATAGTTGATCCAATTGGCTTTCTTCATTCGATAACATGTTACATTTGTTGATTCGAACTGATATTGTATTTGAGTATATTGAACATGATTTGGTCTATTTTACTATTATGACTATATGGGACACCCTATGTTAGTAATGAGCTATGTTATCGGGCTAATTATCATCTTGGCTGCATGGTAAACACACCTCTGTTAGATGATTAGTCTTTGTTTGATATATTAAGATCTAGTAGTTGAATTGTATGTATGCTAATGTAATCGCAATCTTTATCGACAAATTAATGAGACTGACTAATCACATGCTTTATTGATTATATATCATGAATGCTGTTCAAATCTTACTGTTGTTTCCATATGCCTTTATACTGTTAGGAGTTGACTCTCTAGTCAAATGTCCTTTGACCATTCGGCTATTTTTTTTAGCCTTATCATGGAAACTAATTTCCAAAACAACCGGTAGGTTCCATAATTTGCAGTTTTATCCTTGTCAATTGCAGACAAATTGCTGGCACGCCTCAGGATCGAAATCAAACTGATTGGCCTGTAATCCGAGGATCTTAGGGAGATACGGTTTCTACTCTGCCGACGTCTCTACAGAGCCTCATGCGGTGTTTGGTGCTGAGGACCCACTTTTAGGTCAATAGATGCAAAATAGTTGGATTTGGTTGTTGGTATGGACATCTTTGAGCTTTAGTTAGTTGGCTAGAACTTGGTATTGTAGACTTATATTGGTAGCCTCTGTTAAGCAATTCTACTATATTGCAAATCATGTTTACTTTGCTGGTCAATTTGCTTTTTCTCTGTTTAATGTCCTTTTTCTTGGTGGTTCATGAGGGGGGATGGAATTGTCCTATGTTGAAAATTACATATGAGGTGCATGTTGTTATTCTTTGCTATGTGTTTTTTCATGCCTGCCATAAAACTCTTGGGAGGAATCATTAGTTGCAACATCATGCGTTGCTTGAGATGTGGACTAAATGATGTCCCCAGAGTTCCATGATGGCCATGAGTTCTTGATGTGCTTCTTTGTTCTTTGTTCTTGTTCAAATTTGAATATGCATTTTGGATGGCAGGCACGGTGATTTATCTACTGAGATAAACTTCCACCTTGTTACAAGCTGAGGTCAACTAAAATTGCAACTTCATTCATCATTTCAATGACTAATTGGTTCCATTAAGTACTACTGGAGGTAGACATTTGAGATGTCAACTCATGGTTATTATTGGGTCATGTTAACTGCTATTCCATATATAAATATTGTTGATCTTGTTTCAAAAAACTATGATCTATATAATGATGGTTTAGTGTTTGTTTTGTGGTTGTTGGTGGAATTTGATATTGTATGGGAGCTCCCAGGCACAGGCTAGCACCAAACACAACCCACTTTGGGTGGTTGGTGGCCGTGTGGCTTGCCGACCGGACTCTGGCATCCAACACATAGCCACACACGGCCTAGCTGCTAGCTGGGCGCTAGGCAGGAACTACCACAACCTCTGTATGTCATAGCGGTGGACACTGAGGAAGAGTAGAGATGAATAGAGGGTGGTGTATTTCTGTTTTACGTTTATTAGTCTTGTGACTTGTGGGGCCGCTGCGTCAGCATCTCTGGGCTTGGTTACTTGATACCGTGTATCCTGGTGGACGATGAACAATTATAAGAAAGTCCGAAGCCAAGGCAAAGGGGGGTCTGCCCTGTCAGGCAGTTTCATCGCATTTACCATGTGGTTCATCTTGCGTGCACTCATGTCAGCCCGGCGAACGGGCGGCGGACAGGGTGCGACAATTTGCATCAGAGTAGTCGAGTCCGGGCGGCGATTCGGCAGGTCAGCGCTAGCTCAGACCGGGGGCGGTGGTAGAAGGATTGTCTGCACCACACCCCACCATTCATCACACCCCACCACTTCCGCCAACACATCCTCTTCTCAGCGAGGGTAAGCTTGCTTCTTCCTAGTGTTGTAGTCCCTCCGAAAGAGATCCTGATTTGTAAATTCGGGGGTACAGTGTCTCCTATGCACCAACAAGGTGCTCGAGTGGTGGTCCCTCACGGTTCACAGTCTGTTTCGTCTAGTGTTGAAGATGGATCGCTTGTTGCAATCCAATGTAACCCTAGTGAGTAATCAAGCTCACTTCACAAATATACATGTCACTACATACACTTTTTATGTTCGAGGCGGCTACATCATCTTGTTTGGGGTGGCGGTGGGACAAATAGAGTTGATCAGCTGAAGCTTCTAGTTTGTCAGCAATCAGTTCATGCAAGGGTTGTGGAGCAAGTCTCCGCATAATAAATTCTGGAGTTACGATGTGTCCCGAGCTGTTGTTGTGCGGGAGAAGTAGGCGAGGAATAGTCCAAAGCTTGAGCTTCAATCATTTGGCTTTGCCTCTTTCTAGGAATGGCTGATTCGTGCTTAGCAGTTTGAATTAGGGGCGGCTTTGGGCCAACATCTGCTCAGCACACTTGGCGTCTCACAAAAAATACTAGCTTTCCATGAATCAGACCAATTACTATTGAAGCTGATGACAAGACGCTTCTGAAAGAAGGAATTCCATTGGGAACAAATCTAGAAGAAACTTTGACACGATGTTCAGTTGATGAATGAGATGAGTTGCACAGAAGAAATGAAAGCTCAAATGGACATGTATGGCGCAATCATGGATGAATATAGTAAGAGAACACACTATTGATCAACAGGTTCAGGATAACGGGAAATTTAAGGGATTGGTTAATATATTGGGGGAATGCAATTGGGTAAGGTCACCCATCAAGCAAATGGAATAGAGGAAGACATGGGCCACTTTCCACAATTTGATGCTAAACTCGATTCAATGAGCAGACTTGGATTCGTTTGATAATGAGCATGCTTTAGAAAAATCTTTGCAGGGGCCACAACCTAATTAAGGTTAGCTAAAATCCCAACACATAAGGGCTGATCATTACTATCGACAAAACAAGATCGTAAGAGCAGGATGAATTATCAGGCTAGGACACCTAGAGTTCTAGCCCCACCTTTCACAATCCAACTGGGTAGAAGAGATATACAATAGACAGGTTCAACCATACCAATAGCATTCATTCCCAAGATGGATTTTCCCAGACTTTTATGGTGAGGATCCAAAGGTCTGCTTAACAAATGTAGAGATCTTTTGATTTGTACAAAATCCAAAGGGAATTGTGGATAACTGCAGTCGTGTACATCTCAAAGATAAGGTAGGAAGATTGGTACCAAGGCTTTCAAGCAAGCAAAACAATTCAAGAGGCTGGACACATTTTTGCCATGAAGGGGAACAAAGTTTGGATCTGATGATTTCAGTGTAGCTATGCATGACTTTACGATCCCTCAGACATTGGCCAACGGTGGAGGACTATACCACCAAATTCTAGAACCTCCAGTATGGCATTCTTATGCACAAGTGAATATGATTCAACATGTTTTTCACCCAGCATTTATATCAAAGGTCTCAGATTGATTAGAGGCATGGTGGAAGCACAAATGTCCTCACACTGACCTCAAGGCTTCTACTTTAGGCAAAAGTTCAGGGAGCAAGTCTAGAAAGATCTAAGCCCAATTATGGCAGTCTAACTATATTCCCAAGGGACATACAATCCAACCAATGAGCTGACCTCACCCGTCTAAATCTTCCTCCTTGTGGATAGATAGATAGCTCACGCTAAAGAAAGGTTAATAACCTTAGTCTTCAGATGTGGTAGAGCCATTTGTCACTGTTCATGGCAATATGCAAACAAAGAACCAAAAACCACAGTCTAATGCTTTGGCTGTCAATGACTAGATCTCCAAAAGTGTCTCAAATGACATTCTCAATGCGCTTGCGAACAGAAGATGAGCTCCATGAGCAATTCTGTCAACTCTACCTGAATGCTCACACCAAAGACGCAATATCATGTCTCAAAAATAGAGCATGGGTCAAAGAAAAAACAATGCTAATCCTTCTTGGACTAGAGTGGCAGCTTCCACAGCTTTGTTAGTCAACATTTTGTGTAAGTGGCA
Source organism: Microstegium vimineum (assembly GCA_022036555.1). NCBI lineage: Eukaryota > Viridiplantae > Streptophyta > Magnoliopsida > Poales > Poaceae > Microstegium > Microstegium vimineum. The sequence continues at coordinate 34,614 of JAJDON010000040.1, forward strand.
AGGTCCCTTGTTGCCAATCAAATTGTTGACACCGTATTTTGGCATGGTCCTGTATACATGCATATGGTGCCTGTACGGCAGGCTTCAAAGGTGTCAATTTGGATGACCGATAAGATCGACTAAGGAAAGTAATCGATGAGATCAAAGGAGGCTTTTTGGCAATTGCAACGACGCGGTGTGTGGCTGTTTTGGTAGGGAAAGATTGAGCCAAAGTCATGGTTTGTTTCCTTATTTGGACGGGACTTGTGCTCTACGTTCATTTTAGGTTATGTTTTTTTATGGTCTATAAATTTTAAACAAGGCTAGAGAACGTATAGTACATCCAATCAATAAAAAATACACAATTTCTTTTTGGCCACCGGCAAACCCTTGGAGTAGGATTAGACTAGATTTTGGTGAACTTCAATTGGACCGGCAACCAAGGAGTAGGATTAGATATTTTCATGCGTGTAAGTTAGCTTGGTTCATGTCTAGTTTGTATAACTGTAGTGTGTCCTGTACAGCTCGATCTTGACTAGTGATCATTTTGAATCTTGTTCGATGGGGTTGCATTGCTTCAATCTCACATGATCATTGATTCAAGCCTAGTTATCGCTCTATTAGATGACGATCTAATAGTTCATTTATGGTATCGATATATGTTGTTATGCACTGCTTATTGTTTGAAACAATATCTTGCGCTGGATCTCAACCAATGGATTGGTCTGCGCTTAACTCCCATCTAGATCTATTATTTCTAATGCTTTCGCTCTTATACGGGTTGATGGCAATAGATTATGTAAATCCTAAAATTTGATATTAGAAATTAGGTTATGAATTTGTGTTTAATTTGATTTATTTCAGTAAATTTTGCTGAAGCTTTAGTACTAATTAATAATATTAAAACTAATCTCATGTTGAGGGTTAACATGTTTGAGCATTTCATGCTCTGCATTTTCTTTTGTGATTTTTTGAAATTTGCAAAACCCTAGAAATAAATTTCAAATCCAAAATTTGGAAACATTCATTGCAAATAAAAAGAAAAAAAAAGAAAAATCTCCCTCTCTCATTCTGGCCCGAGAAGCCAGCCCGCCGGCCTCTTTCCCCCCTCTTTTCTTACCCGCAGTAGGGCGGCTCCAGCGCCTCAGCCATCGACCGCAGGCCGGGGTCTCCTCCTCTCTCTCTCTTTCACTGACAGTGCGGCCCGCCTGATCAGCTTCTCCTTCTCCCTCGCGCCCTGTGTTTCCGCTCGGACTCCGTCCGCCGCGTAGCGCCGCACGCTGCGTGCGTTCCCGCGTCTGCACGCGAGTAATAGCCCCGGACTCCCCCATGGCTCCCATAATAGCCGCCGCACCGCGCGCCTTCCCCATTTGTTACGAGCCCTCGCATTCGCCTCACCAAGCCGCCGAAGCAGAGCCGCCTCTCCGCAAACTCTGCTCCGCGTCGAGACGCCGTTCCGCACTGCGCGCTCTAAGCCTTCGCCAGCATGCATCACTTCGCGTAAAGTGCAGAACACCTGTTCCCCTCCTTTTTCCCTCTCTTTTTGTGCACTGGGGAACCCTCGCCGCCGTGTACAGGATAGCCACCGCCGCTGCTCTCGTCAACCCGCGATATCTGCAGTCATTCTCGAGTCCCTCACTGGTCAGGTGGGTTCTCTGTGTCTTCCATTGCTGCGAGCCTTTTCTCGGTCGGATTTGGGCCAACGCCGAGCCTCTGTTCGCCTCGCGCCGCTGTGTGCAGAGCGTCCGCCGCCGAGGTTCACTGCCGGTTTCGGTGCTCCCCATCCGTCCCCGAGCCTCGACTTGGCTCTGGACGTGTTCGTCGTACGTCTCTATCTCCCGGTTGTGCTCAGATTTGAAAACGAGGCACCAGAGCTCCCGGTTCGGCTTACGCCGACGGAGTCTCGGGCTCGGTCCGGCCATGGCGCCGCCGTGCGCCGCCCAACTCGGGTGGGAGCGGCCCCAGTATCCCCATTCTAATCTCCACGCCCATCTCAGATCCAACGGATCTAGTGAGCCCGTACCCTTAGCGTGGCAAATATGTAAAGAGCCCCTTCGGGGTTTTTCCCTTTAAAACCGCATGTCCATAGCGCCTTTCCCCTCTACGCTTTCCTGGTGAAAACGTAATCTATTTAATTCTGATTTAATTCGAAAAATAAAAGGACATTCCTATTCTCAGTTTTGTGCATGATTTTCATAGCATATATTTTGCTCGTTTTAATCCCAATCGATCCGTTCAAGTTCGTTAGATCCGTAATTTTATGGTCTAGCCAGTGTTATGTTTTCACTATGTTAAAATTATTTTTTGAAAATCAAATGAAAATAAATTTGCTAAGCTTTTAATCTTGCCTTTTCAAAATCTATGTTAATCTATAACTTTATTCGTTTTAAATGTCCGATAGTGTGATTCTCGAGTCTTTGTGATAGTAGTAAAGTATAGATCTGTTTTATAACCTTTTCAATAACATCTTTTATTTGTTTATGTGTCACTGTTCTGATCATATCTTTATGCTTCGTTTTGTTTATGATTGTCTCGGATGTTTGCGGTTTGGTGATGTTGATCGAGTACAGCGGTGAGACTTCGATGAGAAGAGTTCTTTGCAGCAGGTATCAGGTGATCACAGGTGCTTTGTGATCAAGGAAGTTTAACATCGGATCATCCTTGTTCCTATTCACCTTAATTCATCTAGTCATGATTGTGCAGTGTTAATTTGATTTCCTATGTAGATCTTTACCATAGCTTTGTTATCCTTTACCTTGTCCCATGGGTTTCATGCATATGGGTAGCTTTGCTATGATTTTCTCATAAATGGATCTTGGAGGATGATTTGATTAATGATATATGCAATAATGAGATAAAATTGGCTTTATTAGTAAACATGGAATAAGGACCCCACTGTAGGGCAAAGCTGGGATAATAATGCACCACGAGTGCTATTAATGGCTCATATGGCTTTAGTCAAGTTTAAAGATCAGTTACTAGCATGTTGGCAGTTCGTTGAAAGGCACCATTGTCGAGCTGGTTGTAGGGCAGGTCCCTAGGGTGGTTACCGATTCGAAAAGGTACCATGAGTAGGGCTTTTACATACCCCTTGCCTTGGGTAGTAGGGTCTGGGCAAACATGTTGGGAGGGGACTTTTTTGAAAGACTCATAGTGTTCCCTGCACTCACCTTGGAGTGTTTTGGGAGTGATTTATCCCGGGCATATGGGGTAACATGCTTGTGGGTAAAATGTTATAACCTCTGCAGCATGTAAATCTATCCTGATAGCCGTGGCTCACGGTTTAGTCGAGCGGCTTGGAAAACTCCAGTGTAGATGTTCATGTTGTTTAATGTTTAATTAATAATGATGATTCATTTTATCATGTGGTTAACAAACTGGGTTATGCATAATTAAAGCTAAGTGTTGGTAACTTGCACCAAGTTATGCAACCGCAGTTCAGACAGTGTCAACCTTGAGCTTCATAACCTATGTTACTTTGCTGAGTATTTAGTGCTCACTCTTGCTTTCTCAACCCCTTGCGATGGTATGGAAGGATATAGGTGAGGAGTACTGGTAGTGGTCATACCAGTCGGGCTGTTCCCTGTGAAGTGGAGCTTCGTCGCGTGAAGTTTATCTTTATTTTCGCTGGTATGTTTAATAATATTATTGTTATGTAATAATGCACATCAGTGATGTACTATTTAAAGATTTGTTGGCTGATGTGTGGGATTGATCTCTGGGCAACATGAGTTATTCATATCAATTTTATCCTTAAAATTTGGGATGTATATTGTGACAATCTAAGATCTATGGCTAATCCGTGTTGGCGTGATTGTTACATGTTGGGGTTTCAAGGACATACGTTTGGTTATTAGATGGTTTCAGGTATAGTTGGATTTGGCTTAATACGTGGTACGATGATCTACCGGGACCCCACTGTCAGGTTGTGTTGGGTTTAGTCCGTCTTGTTCTTAGATCCATCTGAGGCTGAGCTTATGTATCTTGTTCACGCTTCGATGGAATCTCATATTGGCTATTTATAGCCAATATCGTTGCACTTCGTCATACGATGATGACTTTTATTGTCCTGACATGATTAGATCGATTAAATGTATTAGGACGTGGTCTCAGCATGTTTACTTTTTATGCTGCATGGAAACATCCCAATGCTGTAAATGTGTTAAGTTATCGGGTTAGATTGTCATCAAGCTGCATAGGACACACATCTAATGATGATTAATCTTTATTGATATTGCTTAGTAGATTTGAAAGTTTGGGTCAGTAAAAGGTCGCATGCATGCACCCTCATTACTTCATACATCATATGTCGACTAGATTATCGCTTTATCAGATAACATATATGAATGTACGTTTATATCTGTTATTCATGCTTAATACTGTTAGGATTGACTTTTTAGTCAAATTTCTTCACCTTTGGCTATATGGAGCCGCATCATATTCATGGAACTATCTAGCAACAAACCGAGGTCTCATAATTTAACATATCATTTTTCTTGTCAAATTGCAGGGTCAATATTGACTGACACGCCTGAGATCGATAACCTGAAGTTGCCCATAGCGACTTAAGAGGTTAGAGATAAGACTCTGGTGTTACACGGTTACGTTAGGCTTGAACGGGTGTTACATCATACACCATTTTTGACTGTCAACACAAACCGAAAACTGTACAACTAGTAATGCCGGCTGTCCACACTACAGAGTTTATGGCTCAAGACATGCAATGGTTCTGCGAAGTATATTGTTGAATTTTCTTAACGCATCATCTAGAACATAGTTCTTAGCAATGGTGCCAAAAATGCATGGTATGTAATTAATTGCCTTTGCAACTAGCCACTTATCTTGTTACCTATACTCCTAAGCATGGAACTAGGTTGTCATTCCGAATTTAAAGAGCGACGAATATTTTGTGGTGAATGTAGAGGTACTTATGAAATACTATATTTTATGTATGACTAGCAGAAATAAATAATGATAGATATGAAATTATAAAGAATATGATTCTGAATGCGGACAGAATAAATATACATTGTAGATTTTACCTAGAGTATACAAGGGTTTTGTCTTTTATATTCTACACTAGGAAGGTGTAGGTAACAAACAAAATATAAATCTGATAATTATAGTATTGATAACCAGCTTATGGAAATTGAATGAAAGATTTAACCATCAATGATCTCTGATCTTAAAAAGGGGTAAGTCACTTTGTATAAATTATATATGATAAGGGTAAATAGATCAGTCATCATCATATAATAATAAGGTAAAAAGTTTTAGAGTATTTCGTCACTACACAAGCGTCATCAATACAACTAATAAAGAAATAACTCCCTAAGTATTATAGCTACCGTCAAGCTACGCTTGTTAGTGCAAGAATATCTAGAGTAATCATTGTAAGTAATACTACCAATGTTCCCAACCACGAATTGGGGCCATGAACCAAAAAGAGTTGAGTTTCAGAACCTTGGATATAACAAGATATCCTTCACCTGACAATTCCTCCCTACGAACCATCTGCACCGGTGGGGAGGCTAAAAGGACTCAATGGCTTGTCACGTCCACGATCTACCCTACGAGCCGACATAGACAGGGCATCCACAGATAAGGCAATGTATCTAAGCACAGCATACATACTGTACCACCCGCCATTATGATCAAATAGGACGAAGCCCTTATTACCAAACATGTGCATGAAACTCATTAAGAAAACTAACTTATACTAAATATATTAACATAGACAATGAAACATAGTAACAAGAAACATATTAATGGAAGAATAGGTAGTTGCCTATAGATATATACACATGCAGATACTCCTAAAAGAGAATAAGAAAAACTATAACAACTCCAATCTCTTGACAATGTCGGGTGTCCAAGATCGTATCTTGACTTTTTTCTACTCTGGAATCTATTCTAAGCTATGCTATGAACTATAGATAGGACCAAGGATGGCGACTCTGAGGGGGTGAATGAGTAGCAAATAAAAATCAACTCAATTTGCTTGGCCCTTGTCCCAAACACACCCACAACTCGAGCTCGGATGAAACGACTCGCAATGACCTAACAAGTATGTGGACACTTAGGGAAAGACCCTAGAGTGCAGTGGAGCGGTCGGAGAGGTCGGTTGAAAGATCAAAAACCTACGAACTCGAAACGCGACCGAAAGAGGTGCTCTCAACTTAGCGAGGAGAGCAAGAGTACACCCAAAAATACTTATGAGGAATGGTTCAAAGCACCTCATCATGTTCTTATATGAATTCGAATCTCACGCAACAAAGGAACTTGTTATACGGGACTCCGGACGAGAGTGCTATGGGCAAAAACACCAAGATGTTTTTGCGTACTGTCCGCTGACCACAGTCTGGACTGTCCGGTTGTTTATTTTGACGAGCGGCGGTCTGTCGCGGTTGAGTCCCGGATGTTCCGAGGCAAAACGAAAACCGCTGAACAGCAATCTGAAAATGTGTTTTTTAGCGGAATTGACCTGCGGACAGTCCCCGAAAAATCCTAGGGGAAACTCCGTCGTTTTAAACTCAGAAAATCAGCCGAGAAGGCACATGTTTCTGCCCGATCCCGAACTGTCCGGGAATAAACCCCGGACTGTCCGTTGTGTTGCCTGGGACAGATGCGTTTTGGGGGAGATTGAATTGCCTCTCCCCCAAATCTTCCCAAATCACTACCCAAATGTTCACAATAGCAACCAAATTTGTAGGCATGATTCTAGGCTATGGAGGAGTATCTTGAAGAATCATCGCTCAATTTGATTTGAGTAAATTGGGAACAAAACGATTCGGGAAAAATTCCAAAAACGAAGAACACGAAATAGACTTTGCCGATTACGTGCTCAAGATGTTTGGGGCCAAAACCGTTGGGTGCAAATGATCTATTCGTGATCCCGCAAAACTGGTTCAACACCAATATCGCAAAACTTGCTTTCTCATATCAAAAATCTATCGCCTGATGACATGAGGATTAAGAGAGAAGCAAATATTGTGATTAGTGAAGAAACACAAGCAAATGAGACACAAATCACGAAAACCAATGTCACCATGGCTTACGGAGGGTCAGGCCTCCGATTCCCAAAATCAAATGCTTTTAGCAAATTACAAAGATTGACAAAAACTCAACTAGGGACCTCCCTGAGAACTAGAAGATGAGATAGAGAGAGGGTTGGAGTGGGGAAAAGAAGAGGTGTCCAAGAGTTGAACGGGTTAACCTCCCTTCATCGCACTACTTAATTGCGTTTGGAGATTTCCAATGCCCTAGATACATGACCGTGAATTAACTGTCCTGAGACACTGTAATCCAAGTCAGTGATATTTTTTGCGAATCCTGATCAGTTGGCCCGCTTTATTTGCTCGGACGTTGTCGTCGCTTCGACGCAAAACCTCGAGGATTCTGCCACGTGCCGCCCCCGCTTCCTTGAAGCCTCAGCAGGGTTTTGAGGCCAAACCACGAAACCGCGCCACTGGTAGCTTTTCGGCTCAACTACCGAACCCGAGTTTTGAGGCCCAATCGGGAAAAAACGTCTGCTGGTGGTTTTGCGGCCCAAACCACCCAAAAGCGTCGACTCGGCCACCTTGTCCTCGCCCTGGTCAGGACTCCGAGTCCTTTTAGCCTCCGCTGGACCGGTCATTTTTCGTTTGGACTCGGTCAACCTCGGGTCTATCTTGTGTCTTCTCGCGCTCGCTTGGAGCCAATATGCCACCACAGCTAGCCCGCCAGCTCTGGTCCGTCGGGTCGAGCCTCGCTTCCGCCCTCACTGCTCTCAAGTCAATCGGCATGGCAAACCTTTACTCGAACTTCACTTAGCCATTGACCCACTCTCCAGGCCTAGCACGGCACCACAAAAGCGAAGACAGGCCACATTTGCTTTGCAAAGAGTTAGTTTTGTAAAACGCTCAAAATGAATATCAAAGCGTGATCAATCACTCATCATTCAAAACTAACATCATGGGTACATGTCGACCATGTGTTCTGCAATCTCCCTTGATGAGTGCATTGTCAACACATGTGGGATTTCAGATTTGAGCAAATGGTAAAGCTCTCCAAATGACCAAAAGCTAAGAAAGCCAAAACTGGGGGTCAATTGGGAGCAGCAAAACGAGTCCAAAAAATTGGTTCCCAAAGACATGGCAAAGATCGACGCAACAAGCAAAACGATGCTGGCCCTCAAGAAGAGGCAGAAATGGGCTCAACACCGCAGCAATGCCAAAGATACCAATCAATGCTTCAGGCTCAAAAAGCAATTTGAAACCTGTTGGAGCAAACAAAACAGGCTTAGACCCTCCAGAAGAGGCTAAGGCTCAACACATCGAGCAAAGAACTCCCCATGGGGACAAATGCACACACAAGATACCAAGATGGTGAAAGAGCAAAAATGCAAAGATTTTTCACCAAAGATGTTTCTCCCACTCAAGGGTTAGATGGCTGAAATTGAGTGAAATGCACATCTTTCTCCCCTTGTTGACAATGTATCTCATCAAAGCTCAAATCACAGATTTCGGCACAATGCCAAATTGGCAATGAGTGCAAAAGCTTCATACATAGAGCTTAAGACAATGAAGGTTGCTTTAAGTGATGTGAACCTGTGAGAATAAGCTTAAAGCTCCAAGTACTCAACAAGACTCAAGTTGGTAAAGATCACTCTTGAAGCTAGTTTAGAGAAGATTACATGTGTGTGCATTTAGAAATGGGTTATCAACCACAGAAGGACAAACTAAACATGGCATACAAGGATAGATCAACCTAAAAACTATCTCAGTTATCGCGGAGTAAAAACTATCCCAAGCAAAGATCATTACTACAAGCAATGACCCAAAGCTGAAACAAATTTTTCATTTTTCAGAGTTTTGCATCAAATTCAGTTTAGGCAATTACAATGGTGTTATGCGAGTGGTTGTAAGCATAGTGTGCCATGTATCAACAGGGGAAGCAAGAGCTTAACACACGGTTTTGGTCATAATGACACGGCTCAAGTTCAACCAAGCAAGAAGCAGTAGTCTCGAACAAATGGTGATGTGCTCACATTGCAAACCCAACTCAATCTTATAAAATTCACTATTCAGAGAGCTACTTGCAGTTTTTGATCATGATTTAAACATGGTGCTCAATGGAAGTGAAGATTATTGAAGAGCCCTAGTTAGCAAGCTATAATATAAAATAGCCAAAAGGGTATCTTCATAGTGCCTATTCACATGCTTGTGTCATTTTAGACAGGTGACATTTATAGATGAAATTCGTTGTAAAGCTTTTCTAATCTTAGCTTATTGCATATCTAGATATCAAAGAGAGTCTAAGTTGAGCCAAAACAATTAGACACATAGAGCACCTCAAATAGAGCATTGATTCATTATTATCGGCTATATGGTATGAAGTTTTAACATGACGTATTTACAAATGCAAAAAGCAAGAAAAGAAGCTAAGAAGAAAAAACGAAAGAAAAGAAACCAAAAGAAGAACTATGATTACAAAAAATTTTCCTTATCTAAAAAGGAAAGCACACACCAATTCCCCTCTCAAGCGAGGAAAAAGCAGCTTGATCCGACAGTTTAGTGAGAATTTCTGCAAGCTGGTTTTTGGGTATCGACATGCGGAAGTCATGTCGCCTTTTCGTAGTTGATCTTCAAAAAGTGAAAACGAAATCCGATGTGCTTTGGTCGTAGAGTGAAGCACAGGATTTTTGGGCTTACGCTAATGGGTCACTCGTGTATCACACAGCCGGGCACTTGGGTAAGCACTAAGCCAAATCTCAAAGTCGCAATTATCCAAGCAACTGGAACAAACAGTAGTGGCAACCACAAAACTCAGCCTCTGTGGATAGATGAGCAACGCTAGACCATTTGTGAGAAGACCAAGGCTCGAGAGAAGACCAAGAAAAACTAGCAGAGTCCCAGAAGTGGACTTTATCCGATCAGACGCGACGACCGGCGAAATCGATCGGAATAGCCGCAAAGTTACAAGAGAGAGGAGGCCGGAATGAAACACAATCGAACTCGGGGTTAAAGCGTAGTGCTCTCATGATGCGCTTCACCACCTACTTGTGTGAAGTGCGGTGGAGATGCATGAAAGCACGCACACAAACAGACGGCGAATCGGGATGTCCGGTCGGGTTGCGGTCAAGTACAAGGCGACCCGATCATGCTTCGGTACTTCGTATGATCGGGACCGACAATCCATCCTCGTCTGCATCCAAGGCAGTCTATAGTGACATGGGCTGTCGAAAGAGGCTTCGCATCACCATGTCAAACCTTCTTCAGAATGTCTTGTTGGTACTAGCCTTGGTGCACAACGTCCCTTCCAGGGTTTGCTGATTTGCAACCGAAGATAAGAAAGTCAATTGCCATCATGCTTCATCTCAAATTCCCTGCTCATAAGATCTGCCAACTTGGCAATAAGAGCATGAGAAGAACTACAAGATGAATTCTTCCCACATAAATTGGACTTGTAGAGTGTCTTTGCCTGCTTGAGGGAGAAAACGCGTATATCGACCGATTCAATTTTAAAGCCCTTTGCAAGCAAAAACGTTTTCAACTATCATACCAGTGTTAGGGCTTGTTTCAAACCTACAAAGCTTTGTGAGTTTAAAAACATGGTTTGGAAAACTTGGGATTTTCGAAACCGGGAGGTTGTATAACATTACCACTTCCTCTCTATGTAGCCGTTTTAAGAAAAAGATTTTAAGTCCATATTTGAAAAAGTTTACAAACCCTGAGAAGACGCAAAAGCTAGATGGATTCTAATTACTCTCTAAAAAGCTTCGGGAGCAAAGTTTCCTCATAATCTTATCCTCTCCTTTTGAACAAAATGCCTTGTGGTAACCAATTTAGCCTTGTTAGCACTACCACCCATCCTCACTATGTTTTGTTTTTGGAGAAAAAAACCCATTTAGGTTCTATGGAGGTGGCCAACTTGTTGTGGTGGCATAAGACCATATGCGGTGCCGATTCAAAGTTTTCTAACTCCTCATTGCATGGCATTGAACCAATCCGGATCCATCAAAGCTATGTTCCAACATCTCGGGGCTCAAAAGAAGCGAAAATGCCGAGGGTGTGCAAAGTGAGAGAGATAGGACTAGACCACGTGCTCAGACGGTCGATGTCGCCAATGTGATTCTCACTGGCAGGGTGCTGCTGCTGGATGTAGAGGGGAGCCTGCCTGGACGAAGTGGCCTCGCCCTCGACAGGCAGTAGAGTTCCCTCAGGTGCAAACAGGCAGATGAGGAAGTTGCTATGAATGTCCCCCATGTAGAGGAGTTGATGGGTCGGGGCCGTGCAGCCGAATGTGGACTCGCAAGGGTCTGATGGGGGCAGCCGGTTGGAGTTGGCTCTGGGATCACCCCTTCAGCGTCATCTGCTCTCTCCACAAAGATGCTAGGTGCACTCATCCTCACATGCAAGCTCAAAAGCAGTGGAACTACAAGCATAGTTTCATCAAATGTAATCTTCACAAGCCTCCATCACTCGGTGAGTCTCAAGGTTAAGAGACGATAGCACAAGGAGGTGTGAATAATCGAAAAAAGATACCGTCAGTAGATCTGGGACTCAAATATTATCAACTTACTCCCTTTTTGAAGATGATCCACTGCACCCAAACACCCATAGGTGACTTACCTTGGGTTGGTCTCAAATCGCAACTCATAAGCGGTCTTTTTCTTGAAGCTCGAAAAATGCGATTAGAAAAAATAGGCAAGCAGAAACTGAGCGATCTGGCCCAATACCTCTAGAGTCTATGTCATCGAGCATGTCTTGCTATTTCACAAGGGTAATTTTTGCGTTTCTACATTGCAATTCTGCTGAGGGTGGGGAGGAGAGGAAAAATTGGTGATCCAAACCAAAGAAGAGCAAAAGGTTCTTAAAATGAGCATTTTGAATTTATGTGCCATTGTCTCTATGAATGCTCTATGGCATTTTAGGTAGCTCATTTTGTAACCTAAAATCAGATCACGCACATTATGAAAAAGCCTATCATTACTCTCCAAAAATAAACCTAAAGATATCTCGAGTAGTCATCAACAACTACAACACATACCACTTCCTCTTTTGACCTTAACCGAGTGGATGTTATTTTTTTAACTGTGTCCATGTAGTGTAAGAGATCGCCAAGTTGTTTAGTGATTATCTCAGTCACAGTGGATGGATGAGTGGCAACCGTCTTTCCATGCTGCAAGGATGGCAAACAAATCCTGCTCAAACTTTAGTTTTGGCTATCCATGGATAAGGTCCATCGAGCTAAGCTTGCAAGCAAGTTGAAGTAAGATTATGTCCAATCTCCTATGCCACTTTCAAAGACGGAAGGAAGAACCGGCAAGAAGCCAACGAAGAAGGTCCAAAAGAGATAGAATACATCCGCATGTAAAAACTTCCAAAAGTGTTATAAAATCGGGTAAACAAGATACCTGCGAGTCAGATATTCCGAAAAAAAAGCCAAACATTGAAATTTTTTTCCAAAACTTTTTCCAAAATGTTCATTCAGGAGTGTGGAAAACCGAGAGAAGGTTTAAAATGCAAATTTGCAACCAAGAACATCCTTGAGATCAAAGACGAGTTGACATGATTGACCCTCGGGACACAACCTTACCTCTACTTTTGTCGAATGTGATGTTACTCGGTGTGGCCACACGGGGTTGTGGCTGAGAACCCACTTGGCACCAATTCCGGTCCATATGGCATTTATGTTTTTTTCATTGTGAGCGTCGGAATCCAAGACAAGTCTCTTCCAGCTCCTTCCTTACATCAATAAAAAAAGACATAAGGGTTGAGCAAAACGAAGCAACATCTGGGGGGTAGTAAACTGTTGAAGGATACCAGTGTTGGATCCTTTGCCCAAAGAATGGGTTAGAGGATAACAAAACATCTCCCTTCCCATAGGGGTACGGTAGCGATCACCACCATAGGAAAAAGGTGGTTCGCTCTAAAGGTGTGGGGAGTGAAAGCCACCGCCTTGAGGTCCATCTGCCGTATGGCTCACGAATGGTACCTCGCCGGGCACGACCATTATATGGTTCTCACCTCCTGAGGCCTTAGCACCTTGAGATTGCACCTCTAGGACTAGTAGTGCGCTCTATGCTTTGGTTCCCGCTACCCCAAAACCGTGTGGGTGGTTAATGTCGGTAGTTCAACTCAAACTATCACGATTCATTCTTTCCTCCTTAGCAAAACTCAGCCAGTACCATCACGCTCCACAATACTCACAATGGTACTCACAACATATTGTAGGCACTCTCTTGTTGGGTTGGGTGGCTCTCGCTCTTCTTAGGAAGGGATCATAGTGATATCGGGATGGTGTCATGTGAGGTCCGACGGTGGTTTGGTTTGCGGAATCCTACACTTGCTTCTGTGGAGGGGTATTGGCTGGCACCTCAAAAACACCTCTCTCCACAGGTAACTCAGAGGGGGTCGTAGCTTAGGTGGGGTGTATTTTGGTGATCTTGGGTATTGTGGTGGGTTTCTCACTCGTCGCTCAACCATGCAGTCATGATCTTGCCAAACATGTTATCGTTCCTTCCCACCTATAGGAAAGCCTTACTCCTATGTTGCAAGCCCGTTGAATTCGGATGTACAACATCCTAGCACGGCTCTCTGCTAGCACAGACATGACGGCCGAGGTGTGTGTTGTCCTCCTCGATACGCGCCTTGTCATGCCAGCACGTTGCGATCTCAAGTCCAAAGCCTCAATGCGATCGACTTCTATGTGCTATCTGAGCTAGCCTTCTTAACATAGTGTCCTAGCATCCTTACTCTGTGCCAGCCTCAGAATTGCAAGCCTGAACAGACTTGCACGCACCAAAGTAAGCTAGGCCTAGGGCTTCGAGTCACTAATCTCCTCAAGTAGAGTTTGTCCTATTGTCCTGAAGAGTGACAAGGGACGTAGACATGTGAATAGTGCAAGCATTGTTGGTATTTCTTAACGCAAACAGATAATTATCCGCAAGTGTACGGTTTCGCTTGTTAGCTTTCATCGGAGTTATTCCAAGGGGTATCGATTTCCATGGGGAACGTTGAAGTGTACTAGAATAAGAATAAGAACGTCCAAGTATTATGATAAGATAAATGGGTAGAGAGGATTTTAGAGGTTTTCTAAGGGGTTTATATAAATCAAAGGCCACTTACTTCTACTTACTTTGGGAAGCAACAGTACCTTCCCGACTCTCGACAAGACTGGGAATATAAGTTAGTGCAGGGGGAGGTTGCCAAAAGCTCTACGAAAACACCAACTCGAACGTTGGGGGACTACAAAGGCCTTATAGAGCTCTCACCCTAGGGCTGGCTACAACAACTAATCGTAGGATGGGCGCAAAACTCAGGTAAAACTCTAGTTAGACACCACGTCTATCACTATCGCTTATACTCAAATTCAATGTTTTAAATAGAGCACTCAATACGAGCGGAGATCCCGTAGTGAATAAGTAAAGAACTAAATAAGATACTTAGAAATAAATGAAGAACCTGGAGATTGCTCTAGAACCAGATGCTGGAAGGAAAGGTACAATGTTGAGGAAGATCCGACAGATCCGGCTCCTCCCTGAGCTTCTCCTCCTCTCTCTCACCTTTATCTACTTCTGCTGTAACGAGTTCTAGAAGGGAACGTAGATTAAAAAACTACAGGGACTCTCTCTTCTCTATTAATTGAAACCCTAGCTTTTGCTCCTGGAGGAAGAATATATGAGATGAGATGATCCTCAGGGGAGGTCAGGGGGCTTGCTTATATAGCCTCTCAAATGAACTTCAGCCGTCGGAACAAACCGACCTTAGGAGAAGGGTTTAGATTCATCTCAAAGGCAGTGGAGCGTGTGGAGCGGTGATCGTTGAGATTGACGTTGTTGGTCACAGGGGTAGGGCGGCGCCCTTGGTGTGGGCCCCCTCAGCTTCGGCTTGTTCTTGGTGTCGCTAGAGCTTTAGGAGTATTAGAAATTGTGCGGTTGATAAATATCTCTATGTAAATCCATGGACATGTGGGCTTTCCTTGGTATTTCCTGATTACCCCCTGCAGAAACAGACATTCAAAAATCATAGAATTCTGTCCTGTATAAACCTAATTCTACTATGGGATTCATTTAGGATCATTTTCCTTGTTTAGAGACGGTTAAAATTGGTACTTAAGGACCGTCAACAAACTCCCCAGCTTACATTTTGCTCGTTCCCTGAGCAAGAACGAACTCAATTGACGGATCAGGTTTTGCTACAATGCTTTCACGCCTTAAAGATATCGGGTGGTCAAACAAGAAGTTCCTCAGGATTTAGAGTAAATGTTATGACTTTCAAACAAAACCCATATTACCTTTACCCATGGGTCTTATTATAGCCATCACTTGGGTCCTTGAGTAATTGAAAGTAGAATGATCCAGCAAGTGACTATGTCTCAAGCTCTTCACTTTTTCCGTCATTCCTAGAGTTTTGCAAAGTTTTCAAAATAAAACTCAAAGTCTCTTTTGTATGACCTCTCAAGTCTCTCTTTTTGTGGGTATTTGTGGATTATTTTTTTTTCCTCACCGTGGAAACAATGGTGTTATGCCTTCTCTAGGAATATTATTTGGAACAGGTCAAAGTAACTCAAACAATGGATCAGAGAAATAGGTCATACATTCAAATCAAGGATGGTGCATGTTGTCATAGGATATATGGTGGATGTATGAGGATGTAATTTTTTGTTGTGGTGGTTTATGAGGGTGTATGGGTGGAAACTAATTCTACTCTGCTTCCTTTTATATATTTATATATTGGAAACTTGGATTTTTTGATGGAGAACTTGTTGCTTGCTTATCTTTTTAGAGAGGCAGGCATCTAAGTACCCATTGTTTTGATAGGACACTTGTCCATGTTTTACTCTCTTATTTTTTTATTTTTTCTGTCACAACCCCAAGTCTCTTTCTTATACTAAAGCTTTTGAGAGAAGATGACAAAGGCAATCTTTGAGAGCAGTACATATGTGGTTATTTAGTTTGGATGGTGGAGGAAACGGGATTTTTTTTGTTTTGATTTCTCCCAGGTAGGAATAGAGCATTTTTCTGGTGGATCTGAATGGCATATTGGGTTGGTCTTCGGATAGAAGTAGCTATCATGAGTGGAGTGTACATGATCTTTTGATTTTAAAAAGCATGACAAGTCTCTAAGGGTCAACAAAGCTTGACAAACTCAATGCAATACAAGTTGCGAACACATGGTAGATAAGTACCATGTATGTCAGTTTTGAAGATGAGTGATTGCCCAACTCTTGAGCGTTTCAGTGTTGAGTGGCTTACTACTAATCTCCTTGCGATAAGCATATGGTGTTTTGTGCCTTGTCTATCGGCTTGGGGTGTGTATGTACTATGCCTAGGACAGTGGTCAATGGTGGGAGAAGGTCGAGTAGAGGTCTTGCTGTGCCTGAATGGTCTGATGAGCGGTGGAAGGGAGGAAGCGGGGGCTCGGACTGATTGCGACAAGGGCGCGTGGCGCGGACTAAGCTCGTGGTGGCTAGTACTGTTTGGCACAGACGAATGTGCGAGAAGGACTGGAGGTAGACAGAGTCGACCAAGTCAAGACGGTGGGTACGCGCGAGTCGAGCGGTAGGCTCAGGATGAAGTCCGACAAGCGGAAGCAAGGTGGCTCGCGGACGATGGTATTGTGGTTTGGGCCTCAAAACCATCCGCGTCGGTTTCGAGTTTGGGCCACAAACTTGAGGTTCGGTAGTTGAGCCCAAAAGCTACCGGTGGCGGGTTTCCGCGGTTTGGGCCTCAAACTAGGCGGAGCTTTCCGAGGAAGCGGGGTATGCCCGTGGCTGAATCTGGAAGGTGGCGTCGAAGACGGCGACGGAACTCCTGGCAGGAAGCTGGGGGCACCGTCCAGTCAAATCGAGGGAGATATTTAACGGAGCTTGGACTTCAATGCTTAGGCTAGTAGGTAGTTCACTATTGTATCCTAGGGGTTCTTTGGGAAATAAGCCAAAGCCTCTGATAAATAGAGGATGAAGGTGGTATCCTCATCCAGCTCTTGTAACCTATTCATTTTGCCCACTCTCTCTCTCTCTACCACTCTCTAGTTCCTGAGTTCCCTAGGTTGATTTCACCAACCTCTCTAGAACTTGAGTTTGTTTGCGAGGAATCGGAGGCCGATAACTCCGTAAGCCATGGTGGCTTCGATTTCGATGATTGTGGTGTCCCCGTTTGGCTTGTGGTTCTTCCGTGTTTTGCTTTTGCCTCTCTCTTTTTCCGAGGATGATTTCTTCTTGTAGGTGTAGCTTTGCAAAATCCGTTTGAACAAGTTGTTCGTACACGTGAGGAGCATCTTTTGCACCAAAGGGAATTTGCCAAACTCACGAGCACACAGATCGGCATTCTCTTTGCGGTTGCAGCCCAATAGCGCTTCATTGGGAAGGCCATAACTGATCCATCTGGAGTGCGTTGAGGTCAGTGAGGACATGATGGAAAGTTTATTTCAAGTAAGATTTCAAATAGATCTGGTCCCACCTCAATATCATGTCAGCAAGGTCTTCAAATTATCACGACACTCAACTCCTATTTCTACGGGATGTTACGACGTCGTCTTGGGCTTGTCATGCAACCTTGGGACCCTGGCCCAAGTAGGACCACATCCCAAACATGTGAAGAACAACCCAAAGATGGTCCAGGACTTCCTCCTCCTTGGCCATCACCTTATGAGGGCAGCAAGGTCATCCAACACAAGTTGGAGGCCCAATCCAAGTTGACTTCGAGTCTGTTTCGGAGTCCAGAACCAGTGAGGAGTAAAACGGATGTCCAGGTCGCATACGGACTCCGTTTTCAATGAGCCACCCATGGATGGAAAGATAATTTCATAAGGAAACCAATGGCGTTGATTTGAGGTCCAAATTCTTTCTGAGTCATCGGGCAACGTTGAAACAATTCAGAGTCTAGAATCTGTTTCGGTGCTACGTCACTGTTTTTGGGCCGTTTGGGCCTTGTAACATGTTGGGACACCTTAGGGACGTGAGAGGGTGCCCTAGGACACCTCTTAGACCATATAACCAGCAGCCGCCACTCAGGTTAGGATTTGGGTTTTGCTTTAGATCAATCTATCATTGAACAGTCGCCGTTTCGGTTTGTGAAACCCCACATTCGTGATCTTAATCATATATCCGCAATTGTCACTTCACTTGAGTTGCATTTTATCTTGTTCTTGCTTGTGTTCTTTGATTCGCAGCAGGGATTAGCCTTCTTGGCGAGGTCAACTAGATTGTGACAGGGTTGATAACCAGAGGAGACGTGGTGCTAAGATTGCAAGGTTCGGTCTTTGTGATCTGAAGCCGGATCGGTGTGTCTCTCTCCGACCAAATCGATAGTTATCTTGAACTGATGAAAGATTGGGAACCTAGTTCACATCACTTTCACACCTCAAAAGTTCACATGCTTCCAAACAAAAATTCTTCTATGAATTAGAAAAAATTACTCTAACTTTCGAACTCACCCGTATTACCTTTAACCATGGGGCTTTTACTATCACTTGGGTGTTGAGAAATCGAAAGACAGAGTAATCGAGTCAGGCACTATGTCTCAAACTCTCCACTCTACCAAAATTCTGGGTTTTGCAAAGTTTTCAAAATAAAACTTAGAGCCTAATTGTATGATATACTCAAGTCTCTTATGAATGTGGTATTTGTGGATCTCACTGAGGCATTAATGTTATGCCCTCCTATACTAGTAAATATAGTGGAGTTTCATAAGAATGGCTTAACAATGTTTAGCATAATTACTTCATATATATAGTAAAGTCAAACAATAGATCCACAGAGAGTCAAGTCATACAATCAAGTCAAGATGTGCAGCTGTATGGATATGGTGGATATATGGTGGTGATGATGATATGGTGATGGTGAAAACCGAATTCTACCTTGCTCCTTGGAATCAATCTCTCTCTTTTGGAATTTAGAATATTTTTGAACAACATGGCTAGAGAGTATTAGCTATCTCATTTATTTTTCTGAGAGGTGCATCAGACACTTGTCCATTTTTAATTCCTCTCTTTCTTCTTTTTTCAGATGGCCTTTGCATAGCTCATATCTCTATTACCAAGATAAGCTCTGAGAGAATATAACAAGAACTTTGGAGCATTTATTGGAAATGGAGTGAATATTTTTGGTGGTGGGTACTCTCAGTGTAAGAGTAAGACCTTTTTCTGGTGGATGAATGGCATGTTGTTGCGTCTACTCCAGTGTAGAGTAGTGCATATTTGGGTGGTGTGTATGTGATCTTGATTCAAAAGCATGACGAGACTCTTCATAGGGTCTAAAGGTTGACAACACTCAATACAAAGACAAGTAGCATGAATGAGTCTTCCTAATCTAATTGTATATGGCTTTAGTAGGAATTTAAAATATGTCATACAAGAGCTCATCATGTAAGATTTTAAATTTTCAAAAGATAAATCACCAGAACTTAGTATTGCTAGGAGTAAGATAAATAGCAGCTTAGACTTTCATGTCATATCTCCCAACTACCTAGACTTAGTTTAAGTATATGCCTCCACAAATTTTAGGTTCAGAGTAAATTCTCAAATCAAAGTAATTTTAACCAAAACTTAGGAGAATTCATGGTTGAAAACTAGGTACTTAAAAGGGATTACGGCAGAGCAACTTTTCATCATCTTGTTGGCACAAATTATGGTATACTTTTTCATAACCAAAATGTTGTCACTAACCTCAGGATCAAGGATAAACAAATACATCATGAGCATAATTTATCAAATAACTAGTTCCACATGTCCATGAGTGTTTGAGTGCAGGAATGAAGAAATGGAGCAAAGGAGAGCCAGTGGGGCCCACATAGGGGGTCGACCGACCACCCTATGGGCCCACCTGGCTCCCCTCTCGGCCATGATCCAAGAGAAGCATCCTAGAGTGATTTCCAACCCTTGGATTACTCTGTGCTTTCTCTCAACAGCTCACAAAGATAGCACATGGATCCATGGGCCCACAACCATCTTAGAATCAACATCCAACATCCATGACAAGTGGGACCAGCACCTAGGAGACCGAGGTGGGCCAGAGCCTCCAAGGGGGGATCGGCCGACCCCCATCTGGGCCCACCAGGCCCCCACTTGGTCCCTGACCAGTGGGGCCACTTCCAGGAGATCAGAGGAGGGCCCACCTGCCATAGGGGCGGTCGGCCGACCGCCTCTATAGGTGGGTCGGGTCCCTCCAACCGCCATACCACTCTACACATATGGAAGATCACCACCATCCACTCTTGGTCAGTTCAAGAGGCGGTTGGATCCAAGGGTGGAGGATGGAAGGCCCTGGATCGCTGACGTGGCGATGGAGTAGCCCCTACTCCACCGCCTACTATAAGTAGAGGGTCACACCCTCCTCTCTACACATGGTGAAGAAGCCTACAAGCTCTATTCCTTAGATTGTTCTAGGAGTTAGTCTAGAGTGGGAGTTAGAGTTGAGTCGAGCTACGCTCAGGATTTCTAGAATTGTCTTCTGGAAAGTCTGGTATAGCTCTTGTATCTTTCTTTCTTTGTAAGACTTTACCTTTATCAATATATTATCTTTTCTCTCTACTTTACTTAGTATTTACTTTGAGCATTACTATACTAGATATAGTATAGTTATATGCTTTTGCTCTTTAATAGCCTTTACATCCATAGTCTGTGATCCTTGTGACCTTTCCTATATGCGAGCATTGCCTGTCATAGGGTGCTTTGATTATAGATCGTAGTCAAAGTAATAAGTTGTGTGTAAGCGTGGTGCTTATACATCATCTTATCCTTGGTTACCGCTTGTTGCATGGATTGTTTGTGGTAGCTAGCAAGAGGTGACAGCCTTGTCTAGTCGTTGTTTTCCACCACGTGTTTTTAGGCAAGTTCTTAAAAGGTAAGGCCCCCGTAAAACGAGGGCACGGTCGGGTAGGAGTTTTGTCCTCCTACTGATCTATCCCCTCGCCTAGCATACTTGTATTGATGAGGCAAACTATCATGTTTAGACTAGTTAACTAGCTAAGTATATTGAAGTAGAGTGAATTGCATAGGATTCCCTTGTACTCTCTCGTTGTCCTCCCACCTAGCTATTCTACCTAGTCTGTTCTAAGTATCATTTACCTTGGCTTATTCATTCATCAACCCTTCCTATCACATATATCGTTTACGCCCCTATACTAGTTGGTACTAAGTTGAGGTACTCTCTAGGATCTCTCTCTAATTATCATTTCTAGCCCAACCTTCCCTTGGGAAAATATAAATTACAATACCTTGGAATACTCCTAGGTGAAGTGCTACAACGGTATAATCTGTGCGCTTGCGGATTTATCCAATAGTCATAAGAAATACCAATAAGCATTTCTGGCGCCGTTGCCGGGGAAAGCTTAGCCTAGAAATTTTAATTAGATTGAATCCAGAGATTCTCGTTAACTTAGTGATCAATTAGTCATAGGGGCTTACCCCTGTCTGTGTCTTCCTTTCTTGTGAAGCCAGACAGTTTATGAGCAGTTTCCAACTGTCGGGAAACTACCTAGAAGATCCTGAGCAGCTGTTGAGGAGGACTAGACGTCATCAAGTTCCCCCTCAGAGGTTCATCTCGACCCTGAATCCGTTCGAGGAAGGAGGCTCTACACCACCACTCAAGGAAGCTATGGCCCAGAAGGTGATCTCTGACTTCTCGGCTCCGTCAGCTACCCACGTAGCTCAGGGTCCCGAGGTCAACTTCGGAGATGCCACCTTCGAGCTGAAGCCCGCCTTGATCCACATGGTGCAGGCCAACCCATTTTGTGGGAAGCCCCATGAGGATGCTAATGCTCATCTCCAGCACTTCATAGAGTTATGTGGCACTTTCACTATCAAGGGAGTGGCGTCTGACGCCATTCGCCTTTGTCTTTTCCCATTCTCTCTATTGGGGAAGGCGAAGCAGTGGTTCTACGCCCACAAAGAAGAAGCCAATACATGGGAGAGGTGTGCCAACGCATTCCTCAAGAAGTTCTTCCCGACGGGCAAAACCAATGCTCTTCACGGAAAAATCTCAAGCTTCCAACAACAATCTGATGCAATGATTCCCGAAGCATGGGAGCGTCTCCAGGAGTACATTTGTGCCTGTCCTCATCATGGGATAGACGATTAGCTCTTGATCCAAGGATTCTACCACGGGCTGACTAGCATGGCCCGTAGTCACCTTGATGTTGCCACTGGAGGGGCGTTTCTCCAACACACAGTGAGAAATGCCAAGGACCTCATCGAGAAGATGGTGATCAACCAAGGATGGGGTGAGGAACATCTCCAGCCAAAGAGGAGAGGTATGCACACCGTCAATGAGGTGGACATACTCTCTGCCAAGATGGACCTCCTGATGAAGAAGATAGAAGAGAGTTCCAAAAAGGAACGAGAGGCCATCTACCCCGTCGCCACTGCACAAGCTATTGAAGCTGATCCATGGTGCGAGGTGTGCGGAGGAAATGATCACTCGAGCAACAATTGCCCCGAGACTTCAAAGGAGGACGTGAACTTCATCAGCAACAACAGCAACAATAACGGGTATCGACCCCAACAACAAGGAAGTTGGAATTCACGCCCTTTCTACCAAGGTAATGGAGGTAATAGCAATTACAATAATTACAATTCTTATAATAATCAACCTTCATTGAAAGATCTTGTTCTTGGTCAATCTAACATTAATGATGGTATAAATAAAAAGATGATTGCCACTGATAAAGTTCTTGAAAGCTTTGGTGAGAAAATGGATAGCTTCACAACTGCCATGAAAAATCAATTGAGTTTTAATAAAATACTAGAAACCCAATTAGCTCAATTCGCAGCAGCTATGTCATCCATATAACAAGGCAAAATTCCTGGGAAACCACAGGATTCAATTGAGCATGTGAATATGGTTACAAAAAAGTTCGGTAAGCCTCCACTTCGCTCCTATTGGGGCTATCTTCTTGATCCACCCTTCATCATGAAGAAGGAAGATCCAGGCCACCCGACGATCAAATGCTCAATCGGACAATAGACCTTCCACACTGCCTTCTGTGATCTCGGATCGGGCGTCAACATCATGTCTAAGGTAACTTATGACAACTTGTTAGGAGGACCTTTGGTCCCTACATGTGTTCGCTTGCAGATGGCAAATCAAACCATACAGTTTCCCGAGGGACTCGCAAGGGATATCTTGGTGAACATCCAAGATGAATACATCCCCACCGACTTCATCATCCTGGACATGGGAGCCAACGTGGAAGTCCCCGTCATCTTGGGAAGGCCCTTCCTCAACACCACCAACGCAGTCATCTATATTGGATCGGGCCAGATCCACTTCTAGTTCCCGAGTCACAAGGTAAAATGTGCTTTCAATGGTTATAAACTTAACAAACAGGTTAAAGCACAACCACCAAGAAGAAGAGTTCGAGCCCCGCGCCAAAAGAAACAGAACCCGAAGGCCAAGATCAATGAACTCAAGGAGGATGAACCCGCCAATCCAAGGCAGGTTTGGAAAGCAAAGGAGGTGCACACTTCGCGGTCTCCATCTCCGGGGCCATCAAGTGCACCCGAAGAATAAACAAGAAGGAAAGTCCTACTTCAAGGACTTAAAATCAAGGAGCCTTCGCTGAAAGGTTAGTCGGTAGTTACCTTTTATTTTCCTTCTTACATTTAGATCAATTCTTTAATTTCTTTCATGCTTAAAATTCAGAAAACTAAAGTTAGATTAAATAAAACTTGAGAAGTAGTTTAGCACTAAAAGCTGACAAAAGGTAGGGCCATAGAAGTGGTTGGACGACCACCCTATGTACCCTATCTTGGCTTGTTTAATTAAGGAACATTTAGGGATCTTTATAAAATAAAAAGAAAAAAATTTGGAGGACTAGGGGGGTCGGCCAACCACCCTAGTTGTCCCATGATCATCCCTCTTTCTTCCCTACCATCCTTTGTCCAAGCATCTCATGATTTGAGTAGTGAGACTTTCAAAAAATCAGATTCTTGCTTTGGGAGACATCTCTTTTGCTTTGTCATGCTTTAAAGTACACGATCACTTTTGGTTAAAGCATGACACATCCTTGTCTCCCACTACTCGATATCCAAAGTGGGGAACTAACTTTCACTTTCACTTTCACTTTGTCATGCTTTGAAAAAGAAAACACATCAATCACTTTTGATCAAAGCATGACATACCTTTGTTCCCCCACTACTCTTTGTTTAAAGAGGAGAATCTTGACCACCTTAGCTCAGCTTTTGATCACCAAGCACTAGAAAAAGCATGAGTGGAACCCCCACTTTAGGGGGTCGGCCGACCACCTTTGGTCACCTCCCTCTCTCTCTTTTGCTTTGTGTAAGGCATCCACTAAAGATAGTGATCATGGCACCCAAGGGCATGCCCAAGGGGTGGTCGACCAACCACCCCACGGTGCCCCCTTGGTGCCATTCTCTTCCTAAAACTATCGACGAAATACGCCATGCCGGGAGCAGTTGGGCTGATCAAGCTTCCCGTCAGGGGGTCGTTCGTTCGACCCCTTTCCGTTAGTTGGGGTAGAGGCAGAGTTGGAGAGATCGAGGTAGGGGCCGAGGGGTCGTTCGTTCGACCCCCAGTCCGTCATTCGGCGTCGAGGTGGCGGCCGAGGGGTCGTTCGTTCGACCCCTAGTCCGTCATTCGGCGTCGAGGTGGCTGATGAGGGTGTGGATGTCCCGATCTTTCGGTGGAGATAGATAACTACGATTTGACTGGAGAGACGTTCACGATCCGACTACAACCATCCAAGGACGCTGCGCCTTAGCGATCGATACACCAAATCCAGCGGTTGCTCACGATCTTGCGGATCACAACCAACCAAACCACTAGGGTTATTCCTGCAAGCAATCGAAGAACAAGCAAGAACAAGTAGAACAAGCACTCAATTGCAAATAAGAGATGAAGGATCAGATGTGATACACATGAAGGTGGGGTTCCGAATCAAGTAGAACGGATGGTCTAGTCGACACACGCGTCTACAAGGAAGTAGCAGCAGCTAAACTTTCATCTAAACAAAAACCCAATCTGTTTGTGGTGGCTCTAGGGGGATATAAGGAGGAGGGAGGACGACCACAAGGGTCCTAGTGTCGTCCTACAACCCTAGGATGAGTCCCTAATGGACTCAACTTGATACACGGGCCATCGGCCCAAAATAGGGTGACGCAGCACCGTTGGCAGAAAAGATCTCGGTATTAAATTGTCTACTGCGCACGCATCTGATAGGATATAGCTATGAGTCCGGACCCATTGGAAAGTAGACTTGATAAGCTTTCCAAAAAGTCCTATAACGTCCCAATCGGAGTCCGTATGAAGTCGTGGCAACTGTCGCAAGTTTGGACTCTTCTGCAGTCCGAATTGAACTTTCCAAAACGTGTTGGACTTGGACTCTTTGTTTCCTTGGATCCAAAGTGACGTGGTGGCCTGGTTGAGGACGTTAGGAACACTTGGATTTGGTCCCCAATCAACTTCATTGATCATCCATGCTTTCCATATGCAATCTAACCCTTCCTTGATCCATGTAAGCAATTCTGAGAATGAAAACATACACACTTCATAGTGCAGCACCCATTCATGAAATGTAACAATGATAAACCTCATATAGAATGGTTTCACCTTTGGTATAGAAGTGGTTGGCATGGTCATATCTAAGCCGGTGATGTCCTCATCATTCTCCCTTTCTTGACAGCAAACCGTCCTCGGTTTGACTACTGTTGGAGAATGTGGTGTAGGTAAAAGCAAACCGGGCTCCCTTTCTTGTTTGTTATCCTGTTGCTGCATAATAAAACTAGAGAAGCTCGACATGGCATGGTTATAATTATTGCATACCTCTAATTGATCACATCTTTTCACAATAAAAGAAGATTGCAGAACTGAGCAAATGTAAATTCGATGTACCATATACTCCTCTTTACAATTATATTTTCCAATAGCATGGAAACTAACATTAGAAGAACATGGCAATTCAAATCTACCAATCAGTTTATTCTGCAAATAGCTAAGCTCACAAAGATCATCAAACTCAATGTACCCTATTGTATGTAAAGATGAAAACAATTGAATTTCTTCTTTTTCATTTACAATATGAACAATATGCTGGAATTCAGCACTCATTGATTTAGAATTTTTAGCTTTATTCGGTAGTTGTGGTATGGATATAAGTAATTCATTATCACACAACTCTTCTTTGTCACATGGAATATCAAGCATATCAAATTGTGACAAAGGAAAATCAGCGTCAGGTTCCACAATTGATTGATCTATAATATCATGATTAGTGGACAAATGTAATTCTACTAAAGTATGCTCACCTTGATTTATGTTACAACTGTCTGACTTACCTTTGTTGCGCTTCTCAAATGGTGTATGTGCAGCCAGATTCATACTTTTTTCAAATGTTTCACCTCCTATCTCAAATTGATCAATGTCCACTTGTATATTGTCATCTACTTGCTGCAAATTATTAGTAATAGGAGAGATACATGCTGCTATAGTATTTGTGAGATCCTTTTTTAGAGTCATTTCAGAATCACAAGCAAGACAAAACAACTCATCAAAAGTATCATAATGTTTATCAACAAGAATATTCTGAATTTGCATGTTAAGACCTTGCAAAAATCTATGTTCTAGAAACTCATCATTTTCTTCAAAGCCACAACGTAGCAAACATAATTTTAGTCTTTCCAAGTATTCTGCTACAGTTTTGTTTTCTTGTTTTATAGATTGCAATTTTCCATACAAAAATTCAGAATAATAGCTAGGAACAAAAACATCTCTAAAATGTCTTTTCATATCTTTCCATGATTGAGGAGCATTAGCAAATCTACAAAGGTGTTTCCACTCAGTTAAAGCATACTTAATAAGAACACTTGAAGCAACTTTAACCTTTTGTTTTTCAGATAGATCATACTTTTTAAATTCCTTGTCTACATGTAGCTCCCATTCAATATATGCATGAGGATCATAGTTTCCTTCAAAATAAGGTAGTGCAGATTGTAGTTTATCTAGCAAAGCATCACATACCTCGTAAGTAGCAAGCTTATCACTTATCATACCACTAGCAAAGTGATTCGAATATGCAACCTGATCATCTCCTAATTTCATGTAGTTTCCTGCCATGATTAGAAGAAAACAAGAAACATACACAATAATATTTATGTCCCTATCAACTAGTAGGATGTGGTTGCTGTAATTCTCTCACTCTCAACTTGATCAAACAAATTCTTACAAGTTCTTACCCAGCAAAACAGGGGGTTGCAGCAACCAGCAAGTCGGAAACCTTGGATGTAGTGTATCGACACCGTAGCAACAACACCTGTCAAGCTGTATCCGGATATGTGGAGCTATAGGAGGGCTAAAAAATAATGTGCAAGGAAGTACTAGCACCACATTAGTTGCAAAAGCAAGTTGAGAGATCGTTCAACGGAGGTACCGTGCTGGTCCTAAGCTAGACCGTGCTAGAGACGCGAGCCTAGACACAAATGAAGTCACGGTACAGCAGGAAAAAGGCACAAGAACAGCACACTCTCCTTCTTTTCCTCTCTTGTTTTTCTTTTTTTTTCTTTCTCTTTCTTCCTCTTTCTTTTTTTTTTCTTTTCTTTTCTTTCTAGTTTTTTCTTCTTCTTTTCTTCTACTTTTCACAACTAGCAAGAATCTGAATCTTAACAAATCAGATTTCAGTAAAGCAATTTACAAAGTGTTTCTATTTCTTTTTAGGGAACAACAAAGAAAAGAACTAGCAAGGCAGATTTGTATTTGTGTGTCCAAATCAGATTTTCACGGTGTAGAAAAAAAATTGGAGATGGATATAGTGCAGGAAAGGTGTATATGATAGCAATGATTGCAATGGAGATATAAATTATGTAGTGGAGATATATATGGTGATGGTGATGGCAGCAGATATAGTGACCAAAACGTGACAAGAACTCAAAACTCTAAAAGCCTAACCCTAAGACCAGCAGCACGACTCAACCGATGTAAACCAAACTCAACAAGCCCGAACTAATCAATACTAGTAAAAGGCTCAAAAGGTCTATGGGATTATGGGAAACGAATCTACTATTTTTTTGTTGGCTTTTTCTGGACTTTAGGAAATTAAAAGCAAACTGAAATCTCTCACCGATGAAACTTTGCTCTGAATACCACTTGATGAGTGTGTGGGTGTCCCGATCTTTCGGTGGAGATTGATAACTATGATTTGACTGGAGAGACGTTCACGATCCGACTACAACCATCCAAGGACGCTGCGCCTTAGCGATCGATACACCAAATCCAGCGGTTGCTCACGATCTTGCGGATCACAACCAACCAAACCACTAGGGTTATTCCTGCAAGCAATCGAAGAACAAGCAAGAACAAGTAGAACAAGCACTCAATTGCAAATAAGAGATGAAGGATCAGATGTGATACACATGAAGGTGGGGTTCCGAATCAAGTAGAACGGATGGTCTAGTCGACACACGCGTCTACAAGGAAGTAGCAGCAGCTAAACTTTCATCTAAACAAAACCCAATCTGTTTGTGGTGGCTCTAGGGGGATATAAGGAGGAGGGAGGACGACCACAAGGGTCCTAGTGTCGTCCTACAACCCTAGGATGAGTCCCTAATGGACTCAACTTGATACACGGGCCATCGGCCCAAAATAGGGTGACGCAGCACCGTTGGCAGAAAAGATCTCGGTATTAAATTGTCTACTGCGCACGCATCTGATAGGATATAGCTATGAGTCCGGACCCATTGGAAAGTAGACTTGATAAGCTTTCCAAAAAGTCCTATAACGTCCCAATCGGAGTCCGTATGAAGTCGTGGCAACTGTCGCAAGTTTGGACTCTTCTGCAGTCCGAATTGAACTTTCCAAAACGTGTTGGACTTGGACTCTTTGTTTCCTTGGATCCAAAGTGACGTGGTGGCCTGGTTGAGGACGTTAGGAACACTTGGATTTGGTCCCCAATCAACTTCATTGATCATCCATGCTTTCCATATGCAATCTAACCCTTCCTTGATCCATGTAAGCAATTCTGAGAATGAAAACATACACACTTCATAGTGCAGCACCCATTCATGAAATGTAACAATGATAAACCTCATATAGAATGGTTTCACCTTTGGTATAGAAGTGGTTGGCATGGTCATATCTAAGCCGGTGATGTCCTCATCATTCTCCCTTTCTTGACAGCAAACCGTCCTCGGTTTGACTACTGTTGGAGAATGTGGTGTAGGTAAAAGCAAACCGGGCTCCCTTTCTTGTTTGTTATCCTGTTGCTGCATAATAAAACTAGAGAAGCTCGACATGGCATGGTTATAATTATTGCATACCTCTAATTGATCACATCTTTTCACAATAAAAGAAGATTGCAGAACTGAGCAAATGTAAATTCGATGTACCATATACTCCTCTTTACAATTATATTTTCCAATAGCATGGAAACTAACATTAGAAGAACATGGCAATTCAAATCTACCAATCAGTTTATTCTGCAAATAGCTAAGCTCACAAAGATCATCAAACTCAATGTACCCTATTGTATGTAAAGATGAAAACAATTGAATTTCTTCTTTTTCATTTACAATATGAACAATATGCTGGAATTCAGCACTCATTGATTTAGAATTTTTAGCTTTATTCGGTAGTTGTGGTATGGATATAAGTAATTCATTATCACACAACTCTTCTTTGTCACATGGAATATCAAGCATATCAAATTGTGACAAAGGAAAATCAGCGTCAGGTTCCACAATTGATTGATCTATAATATCATGATTAGTGGACAAATGTAATTCTACTAAAGTATGCTCACCTTGATTTATGTTACAACTGTCTGACTTACCTTTGTTGCGCTTCTCAAATGGTGTATGTGCAGCCAGATTCATACTTTTTTCAAATGTTTCACCTCCTATCTCAAATTGATCAATGTCCACTTGTATATTGTCATCTACTTGCTGCAAATTATTAGTAATAGGAGAGATACATGCTGCTATAGTATTTGTGAGATCCTTTTTTAGAGTCATTTCAGAATCACAAGCAAGACAAAACAACTCATCAAAAGTATCATAATGTTTATCAACAAGAATATTCTGAATTTGCATGTTAAGACCTTGCAAAAATCTATGTTCTAGAAACTCATCATTTTCTTCAAAGCCACAACGTAGCAAACATAATTTTAGTCTTTCCAAGTATTCTGCTACAGTTTTGTTTTCTTGTTTTATAGATTGCAATTTTCCATACAAAAATTCAGAATAATAGCTAGGAACAAAAACATCTCTAAAATGTCTTTTCATATCTTTCCATGATTGAGGAGCATTAGCAAATCTACAAAGGTGTTTCCACTCAGTTAAAGCATACTTAATAAGAACACTTGAAGCAACTTTAACCTTTTGTTTTTCAGATAGATCATACTTTTTAAATTCCTTGTCTACATGTAGCTCCCATTCAATATATGCATGAGGATCATAGTTTCCTTCAAAATAAGGTAGTGCAGATTGTAGTTTATCTAGCAAAGCATCACATACCTCGTAAGTAGCAAGCTTATCACTTATCATACCACTAGCAAAGTGATTCGAATATGCAACCTGATCATCTCCTAATTTCATGTAGTTTCCTGCCATGATTAGAAGAAAACAAGAAACATACACAATAATATTTATGTCCCTATCAACTAGTAGGATGTGGTTGCTGTAATTCTCTCACTCTCAACTTGATCAAACAAATTCTTACAAGTTCTTACCCAGCAAAACAAGGGGTTGCAGCAACCAGCAAGTCGGAAACCTTGGATGTAGTGTATCGACACCGTAGCAACAACACCTGTCAAGCTGTATCCGGATATGTGGAGCTATAGGAGGGCTAAAAAATAATGTGCAAGGAAGTACTAGCACCACATTAGTTGCAAAAGCAAGTTGAGAGATCGTTCAACGGAGGTACCGTGCTGGTCCTAAGCTAGACCGTGCTAGAGACGCGAGCCTAGACACAAATGAAGTCACGGTACAGCAGGAAAAAGGCACAAGAACAGCACACTCTCCTTCTTTTCCTCTCTTGTTTTTCTTTTTTTTTCTTTCTCTTTCTTCCTCTTTCTTTTTTTTTTCTTTTCTTTTCTTTCTAGTTTTTTCTTCTTCTTTTCTTCTACTTTTCACAACTAGCAAGAATCTGAATCTTAACAAATCAGATTTCAGTAAAGCAATTTACAAAGTGTTTCTATTTCTTTTTAGGGAACAACAAGAAAAGAACTAGCAAGGCAGATTTGTATTTGTGTGTCCAAATCAGATTTTCACGGTGTAGAAAAAAAATTGGAGATGGATATAGTGCAGGAAAGGTGTATATGATAGCAATGATTGCAATGGAGATATAAATTATGTAGTGGAGATATATATGGTGATGGTGATGGCAGCAGATATAGTGACCAAAACGTGACAAGAACTCAAAACTCTAAAAGCCTAACCCTAAGACCAGCAGCACGACTCAACCGATGTAAACCAAACTCAACAAGCCCGAACTAATCAATACTAGTAAAAGGCTCAAAAGGTCTATGGGATTATGGGAAACGAATCTACTATTTTTTTGTTGGCTTTTTCTGGACTTTAGGAAATTAAAAGCAAACTGAAATCTCTCACCGATGAAACCTTGCTCTGAATACCACTTGATGAGTGTGTGGGTGTCCCGATCTTTCGGTGGAGATTGATAACTATGATTTGACTGGAGAGACGTTCACGATCCGACTACAACCATCCAAGGACGCTGCGCCTTAGCGATCGATACACCAAATCCAGCGGTTGCTCACGATCTTGCGGATCACAACCAACCAAACCACTAGGGTTATTCCTGCAAGCAATCGAAGAACAAGCAAGAACAAGTAGAACAAGCACTCAATTGCAAATAAGAGATGAAGGATCAGATGTGATACACATGAAGGTGGGGTTCCGAATCAAGTAGAACGGATGGTCTAGTCGACACACGCGTCTACAAGGAAGTAGCAGCAGCTAAACTTTCATCTAAACAAAACCCAATCTGTTTGTGGTGGCTCTAGGGGGATATAAGGAGGAGGGAGGACGACCACAAGGGTCCTAGTGTCGTCCTACAACCCTAGGATGAGTCCCTAATGGACTCAACTTGATACACGGGCCATCGGCCCAAAATAGGGTGACGCAGCACCGTTGGCAGAAAAGATCTCGGTATTAAATTGTCTACTGCGCACGCATCTGATAGGATATAGCTATGAGTCCGGACCCATTGGAAAGTAGACTTGATAAGCTTTCCAAAAAGTCCTATAACGTCCCAATCGGAGTCCGTATGAAGTCGTGGCAACTGTCGCAAGTTTGGACTCTTCTGCAGTCCGAATTGAACTTTCCAAAACGTGTTGGACTTGGACTCTTTGTTTCCTTGGATCCAAAGTGACGTGGTGGCCTGGTTGAGGACGTTAGGAACACTTGGATTTGGTCCCCAATCAACTTCATTGATCATCCATGCTTTCCATATGCAATCTAACCCTTCCTTGATCCATGTAAGCAATTCTGAGAATGAAAACATACACACTTCATAGTGCAGCACCCATTCATGAAATGTAACAATGATAAACCTCATATAGAATGGTTTCACCTTTGGTATAGAAGTGGTTGGCATGGTCATATCTAAGCCGGTGATGTCCTCATCATTCTCCCTTTCTTGACAGCAAACCGTCCTCGGTTTGACTACTGTTGGAGAATGTGGTGTAGGTAAAAGCAAACCGGGCTCCCTTTCTTGTTTGTTATCCTGTTGCTGCATAATAAAACTAGAGAAGCTCGACATGGCATGGTTATAATTATTGCATACCTCTAATTGATCACATCTTTTCACAATAAAGAAGATTGCAGAACTGAGCAAATGTAAATTCGATGTACCATATACTCCTCTTTACAATTATATTTTCCAATAGCATGGAAACTAACATTAGAAGAACATGGCAATTCAAATCTACCAATCATTTTTATTCTGCAAATAGCTAAGCTCACAAAGATCATCAAACTCAATGTACCCTATTGTATGTAAAGATGAAAACAATTGAATTTCTTCTTTTTCATTTACAATATGAACAATATGCTGGAATTCAGCACTCATTGATTTAGAATTTTTAGCTTTATTCGGTAGTTGTGGTATGGATATAAGTAATTCATTATCACACAACTCTTCTTTGTCACATGGAATATCAAGCATATCAAATTGTGACAAAGGAAAATCAGCGTCAGGTTCCACAATTGATTGATCTATAATATCATGATTAGTGGACAAATGTAATTCTACTAAAGTATGCTCACCTTGATTTATGTTACAACTGTCTGACTTACCTTTGTTGCGCTTCTCAAATGGTGTATGTGCAGCCAGATTCATACTTTTTTCAAATGTTTCACCTCCTATCTCAAATTGATCAATGTCCACTTGTATATTGTCATCTACTTGCTGCAAATTATTAGTAATAGGAGAGATACATGCTGCTATAGTATTTGTGAGATCCTTTTTTAGAGTCATTTCAGAATCACAAGCAAGACAAAACAACTCATCAAAAGTATCATAATGTTTATCAACAAGAATATTCTGAATTTGCATGTTAAGACCTTGCAAAAATCTATGTTCTAGAAACTCATCATTTTCTTCAAAGCCACAACGTAGCAAACATAATTTTAGTCTTTCCAAGTATTCTGCTACAGTTTTGTTTTCTTGTTTTATAGATTGCAATTTTCCATACAAAAATTCAGAATAATAGCTAGGAACAAAAACATCTCTAAAATGTCTTTTCATATCTTTCCATGATTGAGGAGCATTAGCAAATCTACAAAGGTGTTTCCACTCAGTTAAAGCATACTTAATAAGAACACTTGAAGCAACTTTAACCTTTTGTTTTTCAGATAGATCATACTTTTTAAATTCCTTGTCTACATGTAGCTCCCATTCAATATATGCATGAGGATCATAGTTTCCTTCAAAATAAGGTAGTGCAGATTGTAGTTTATCTAGCAAAGCATCACATACCTCGTAAGTAGCAAGCTTATCACTTATCATACCACTAGCAAAGTGATTCGAATATGCAACCTGATCATCTCCTAATTTCATGTAGTTTCCTGCCATGATTAGAAGAAAACAAGAAACATACACAATAATATTTATGTCCCTATCAACTAGTAGGATGTGGTTGCTGTAATTCTCTCACTCTCAACTTGATCAAACAAATTCTTACAAGTTCTTACCCAGCAAAACAGGGGTTGCAGCAACCAGCAAGTCGGAAACCTTGGATGTAGTGTATCGACACCGTAGCAACAACACCTGTCAAGCTGTATCCGGATATGTGGAGCTATAGGAGGGCTAAAAAATAATGTGCAAGGAAGTACTAGCACCACATTAGTTGCAAAAGCAAGTTGAGAGATCGTTCAACGGAGGTACCGTGCTGGTCCTAAGCTAGACCGTGCTAGAGACGCGAGCCTAGACACAAATGAAGTCACGGTACAGCAGGAAAAAGGCACAAGAACAGCACACTCTCCTTCTTTTCCTCTCTTGTTTTTCTTTTTTTTTCTTTCTCTTTCTTCCTCTTTCTTTTTTTTTTCTTTTCTTTTCTTTCTAGTTTTTTCTTCTTCTTTTCTTCTACTTTTCACAACTAGCAAGAATCTGAATCTTAACAAATCAGATTTCAGTAAAGCAATTTACAAAGTGTTTCTATTTCTTTTTAGGGAACAACAAGAAAAGAACTAGCAAGGCAGATTTGTATTTGTGTGTCCAAATCAGATTTTCACGGTGTAAAAAAAAAATTGGAGATGGATATAGTGCAGGAAAGGTGTATATGATAGCAATGATTGCAATGGAGATATAAATTATGTAGTGGAGATATATATGGTGATGGTGATGGCAGCAGATATAGTGACCAAAACGTGACAAGAACTCAAAACTCTAAAAGCCTAACCCTAAGACCAGCAGCACGACTCAACCGATGTAAACCAAACTCAACAAGCCCGAACTAATCAATACTAGTAAAAGGCTCAAAGGTCTATGGGATATGGGAAACGAATCTACTATTTTTTTGTTGGCTTTTTCTGGACTTTAGGAAATTAAAAGCAAACTGAAATCTCTCACCGATGAAACCTTGCTCTGAATACCACTTGATGAGTGTGTGGTGTCCCGATCTTTCGTGGAGATTGATAACTATGATTTGATGGAGAGACGTTCACGATCCGACTACAACCATCCAAGACGCTGCGCCTTAGCGATCGATACACCAAATCCAGCGGTTGCTCACGATCTTGCGGATCACAACCAACCAAACCACTAGGGTATTCCTGCAAGCAATCGAAGAACAAGCAAGACAAGTAGAACAAGCACTCAATTGCAAATAAGAGATGAAGATCAGATGTGATACACATGAAGGTGGGGTTCCGAATCAAGTAGAACGGATGGTCTAGTCGACACACGCGTCACAAGGAAGTAGCAGCAGCTAAAACTTTCATCTAAACAAAACCCAATCTGTTTGTGGTGGCTCTAGGGGATATAAGGAGGAGGAGGACGACCACAAGGGTCCTAGTGTCGTCCTACAACCTAGGATGAGTCCCTAATGGACTCAACTTGATACACGGGCCATCGGCCCAAAATAGGGTGACGCAGCACCGTTGGCAGAAAAGATCTCGGTATTAAATTGTCTACTGCGCACGATCTGATAGGATATGCTATGAGTCCGGACCCATTGGAAAGTAGACTTGATAAGCTTTCCAAAAAGTCCTATAACGTCCCAATCGGAGTCCGTATGAAGTCGTGGCAACTGTCGCAAGTTTGGACTCTTCTGCAGTCCGAATTGAACTTTCCAAAACGTGTTGGACTTGGACTCTTTGTTTCCTTGGATCCAAAGTGACGTGGTGGCCTGGTTGAGGACGTTAGGAACACTTGGATTTGGTCCCCAATCAACTTCATTGATCATCCATGCTTTCCATATGCAATCTAACCCTTCCTTGATCCATGTAAGCAATTCTGAGAATGAAAACATACACACTTCATAGTGCAGCACCCATTCATGAATGTAACAATGATAAACCTCATATAGAATGGTTTCACCTTTGGTATAGAAGTGGTTGGCATGGTCATATCTAAGCCGGTGATGTCCATCATTCTCCCTTTCTTGACAGCAAACCGTCCTCGGTTTGACTATGTTGGATGATGTGTTTCCTTGGATCCAAAGTGACGTGTGCCTGTTGAGACGTTAGACACTATTGTCCAACAACTCCATTGACACATGTTTCATATAATCTAAACCCTTCCTATCCATTAAGCAATTCTGAGAAATGAAAACAATACACACTTCATATGCATCACCCATTATCCAATGTAACAATGATAAACTGCATATACAATGTTATTCAAACCTTGGTAATAGAAATATTGGCTCCCATATCTAGTAGTGAATGTCCTCATCATTCTCCTTTCATTGACACAAACCGTCCGGTTTGACTATGTAGAATTTGTAGTAAGCAAACCTTTCTTGTTGTTTATCCTGTTGTGCATAATAAAACTAGAGAAGCTCACATGCATGTTTATTTCATTGCATACCTAATGATCACATCTTTCACAATAAAAGAAGATTGCAGAACTGACAATGTAAATTCATGTACCTACTCTCTTACATTATATTTTCATAGCTGGAAACTAACATAAAGAACATGGCATTCAAATCTACCAATCGTTTATTCTGCAAATAGCTAGTCAAGATCAAATCAATGTAATTGTATTAAAGTAACAATTGATTTCTTCTTTTATTTACAATATGAACATATCTGGATTCAGCACTCATGATAGATTTGCTTATCGTAGTTGTGGTATGGATATAGTATCATTTCACACCTCTTTCATGAATATCAAGCATATAATTGTGAAAGAAATCACGTCAGGTTCCACAATTGATTGATCTAAATATCATGATTAGTGGCAAATGTAATTCTACTAAAGTTGCTCACCTTGATTTATGTTAAACTTCTGACTTACCTTTGTTGCGCTTCTCAAATGGTGTATGTGTCAGCCAGATTCATACTTTTTTCAAATGTTTCACCTCCTATCTCAAATTGATCAATGTCCACTTGTATATTGTCATCTACTTGCTGCAAATTATTAGTAATAGGAGAGATACATGCTGCTATAGTATTTGTGAGATCCTTTTTTAGAGTCATTTCAGAATCACAAGCAAGACAAAACAACTCATCAAAAGTATCATAATGTTTATCAACAAGAATATTCTGAATTTGCATGTTAAGACCTTGCAAAAATCTATGTTCTAGAAACTCATCATTTTCTTCAAAGCCACAACGTAGCAAACATAATTTTAGTCTTTCCAAGTATTCTGCTACAGTTTTGTTTTCTGTTTTATAGATTGCAATTTCCATACAAAAATTCAGAATAATAGCTAGGAACAAAAACATCTCTAAAATGTCTTTTCATATCTTTCCATGATTGAGGAGCATTAGCAAATCTACAAAGGTGTTTCCACTCAGTTAAAGCATACTTAATAAGAACACTTGAAGCAACTTTAACCTTTTGTTTTTCAGATAGATCATACTTTTTAAATTCCTTGTCTACATGTAGCTCCCATTCAATATATGCATGAGGATCATAGTTTCCTTCAAAATAAGGTAGTGCAGATTGTAGTTTATCTAGCAAAGCATCACATACCTCGTAAGTAGCAAGCTTATCACTTATCATACCACTAGCAAAGTGATTCGAATATGCAACCTGATCATCTCCTAATTTCATGTAGTTTCCTGCCATGATTAGAAGAAAACAAGAAACATACACAATAATATTTATGTCCCTATCAACTAGTAGGATGTGGTTGCTGTAATTCTCTCACTCTCAACTTGATCAAACAAATTCTTACAAGTTCTTACCCAGCAAAACAGGGGGTTGCAGCAACCAGCAAGTCGGAAACCTTGGATGTAGTGTATCGACACCGTAGCAACAACACCTGTCAAGCTGTATCCGGATATGTGGAGCTATAGGAGGGCTAAAAAATAATGTGCAAGGAAGTACTAGCACCACATTAGTTGCAAAAGCAAGTTGAGAGATCGTTCAACGGAGGTACCGTGCTGGTCCTAAGCTAGACCGTGCTAGAGACGCGAGCCTAGACACAAATGAAGTCACGGTACAGCAGGAAAAAGGCACAAGAACAGCACACTCTCCTTCTTTTCCTCTCTTGTTTTTCTTTTTTTTTCTTTCTCTTTCTTCCTCTTTCTTTTTTTTTTCTTTTCTTTTCTTTCTAGTTTTTTCTTCTTCTTTTCTTCTACTTTTCACAACTAGCAAGAATCTGAATCTTAACAAATCAGATTTCAGTAAAGCAATTTACAAAGTGTTTCTATTTCTTTTTAGGGAACAACAAGAAAAGAACTAGCAAGGCAGATTTGTATTTGTGTGTCCAAATCAGATTTTCACGGTGTAGAAAAAAAATTGGAGATGGATATAGTGCAGGAAAGGTGTATATGATAGCAATGATTGCAATGGAGATATAAATTATGTAGTGGAGATATATATGGTGATGGTGATGGCAGCAGATATAGTGACCAAAACGTGACAAGAACTCAAAACTCTAAAAGCCTAACCCTAAGACCAGCAGCACGACTCAACCGATGTAAACCAAACTCAACAAGCCCGAACTAATCAATACTAGTAAAAGGCTCAAAAGGTCTATGGGATTATGGGAAACGAATCTACTATTTTTTTGTTGGCTTTTTCTGGACTTTAGGAAATTAAAAGCAAACTGAAATCTCTCACCGATGAAACCTTGCTCTGAATACCACTTGATGAGTGTGTGGGTGTCCCGATCTTTCGGTGGAGATTGATAACTATGATTTGACTGGAGAGACGTTCACGATCCGACTACAACCATCCAAGGACGCTGCGCCTTAGCGATCGATACACCAAATCCAGCGGTTGCTCACGATCTTGCGGATCACAACCAACCAAACCACTAGGGTTATTCCTGCAAGCAATCGAAGAACAAGCAAGAACAAGTAGAACAAGCACTCAATTGCAAATAAGAGATGAAGGATCAGATGTGATACACATGAAGGTGGGGTTCCGAATCAAGTAGAACGGATGGTCTAGTCGACACACGCGTCTACAAGGAAGTAGCAGCAGCTAAACTTTCATCTAAACAAAACCCAATCTGTTTGTGGTGGCTCTAGGGGGATATAAGGAGGAGGGAGGACGACCACAAGGGTCCTAGTGTCGTCCTACAACCCTAGGATGAGTCCCTAATGGACTCAACTTGATACACGGGCCATCGGCCCAAAATAGGGTGACGCAGCACCGTTGGCAGAAAAGATCTCGGTATTAAATTGTCTACTGCGCACGCATCTGATAGGATATAGCTATGAGTCCGGACCCATTGGAAAGTAGACTTGATAAGCTTTCCAAAAAGTCCTATAACGTCCCAATCGGAGTCCGTATGAAGTCGTGGCAACTGTCGCAAGTTTGGACTCTTCTGCAGTCCGAATTGAACTTTCCAAAACGTGTTGGACTTGGACTCTTTGTTTCCTTGGATCCAAAGTGACGTGGTGGCCTGGTTGAGGACGTTAGGAACACTTGGATTTGGTCCCCAATCAACTTCATTGATCATCCATGCTTTCCATATGCAATCTAACCCTTCCTTGATCCATGTAAGCAATTCTGAGAATGAAAACATACACACTTCATAGTGCAGCACCCATTCATGAAATGTAACAATGATAAACCTCATATAGAATGGTTTCACCTTTGGTATAGAAGTGGTTGGCATGGTCATATCTAAGCCGGTGATGTCCTCATCATTCTCCCTTTCTTGACAGCAAACCGTCCTCGGTTTGACTACTGTTGGAGAATGTGGTGTAGGTAAAAGCAAACCGGGCTCCCTTTCTTGTTTGTTATCCTGTTGCTGCATAATAAAACTAGAGAAGCTCGACATGGCATGGTTATAATTATTGCATACCTCTAATTGATCACATCTTTTCACAATAAAAGAAGATTGCAGAACTGAGCAAATGTAAATTCGATGTACCATATACTCCTCTTTACAATTATATTTTCCAATAGCATGGAAACTAACATTAGAAGAACATGGCAATTCAAATCTACCAATCAGTTTATTCTGCAAATAGCTAAGCTCACAAAGATCATCAAACTCAATGTACCCTATTGTATGTAAAGATGAAAACAATTGAATTTCTTCTTTTTCATTTACAATATGAACAATATGCTGGAATTCAGCACTCATTGATTTAGAATTTTTAGCTTTATTCGGTAGTTGTGGTATGGATATAAGTAATTCATTATCACACAACTCTTCTTTGTCACATGGAATATCAAGCATATCAAATTGTGACAAAGGAAAATCAGCGTCAGGTTCCACAATT
Source organism: Microstegium vimineum (assembly GCA_022036555.1). Lineage (NCBI taxonomy): Eukaryota > Viridiplantae > Streptophyta > Magnoliopsida > Poales > Poaceae > Microstegium > Microstegium vimineum. Next base: position 74,903 of record JAJDON010000040.1, read on the forward strand.
GATTGATCTATAATATCATGATTAGTGGACAAATGTAATTCTACTAAAGTATGCTCACCTTGATTTATGTTACAACTGTCTGACTTACCTTTGTTGCGCTTCTCAAATGGTGTATGTGCAGCCAGATTCATACTTTTTTCAAATGTTTCACCTCCTATCTCAAATTGATCAATGTCCACTTGTATATTGTCATCTACTTGCTGCAAATTATTAGTAATAGGAGAGATACATGCTGCTATAGTATTTGTGAGATCCTTTTTTAGAGTCATTTCAGAATCACAAGCAAGACAAAACAACTCATCAAAAGTATCATAATGTTTATCAACAAGAATATTCTGAATTTGCATGTTAAGACCTTGCAAAAATCTATGTTCTAGAAACTCATCATTTTCTTCAAAGCCACAACGTAGCAAACATAATTTTAGTCTTTCCAAGTATTCTGCTACAGTTTTGTTTTCTTGTTTTATAGATTGCAATTTTCCATACAAAAATTCAGAATAATAGCTAGGAACAAAAACATCTCTAAAATGTCTTTTCATATCTTTCCATGATTGAGGAGCATTAGCAAATCTACAAAGGTGTTTCCACTCAGTTAAAGCATACTTAATAAGAACACTTGAAGCAACTTTAACCTTTTGTTTTTCAGATAGATCATACTTTTTAAATTCCTTGTCTACATGTAGCTCCCATTCAATATATGCATGAGGATCATAGTTTCCTTCAAAATAAGGTAGTGCAGATTGTAGTTTATCTAGCAAAGCATCACATACCTCGTAAGTAGCAAGCTTATCACTTATCATACCACTAGCAAAGTGATTCGAATATGCAACCTGATCATCTCCTAATTTCATGTAGTTTCCTGCCATGATTAGAAGAAAACAAGAAACATACACAATAATATTTATGTCCCTATCAACTAGTAGGATGTGGTTGCTGTAATTCTCTCACTCTCAACTTGATCAAACAAATTCTTACAAGTTCTTACCCAGCAAAACAGGGGGTTGCAGCAACCAGCAAGTCGGAAACCTTGGATGTAGTGTATCGACACCGTAGCAACAACACCTGTCAAGCTGTATCCGGATATGTGGAGCTATAGGAGGGCTAAAAAATAATGTGCAAGGAAGTACTAGCACCACATTAGTTGCAAAAGCAAGTTGAGAGATCGTTCAACGGAGGTACCGTGCTGGTCCTAAGCTAGACCGTGCTAGAGACGCGAGCCTAGACACAAATGAAGTCACGGTACAGCAGGAAAAAGGCACAAGAACAGCACACTCTCCTTCTTTTCCTCTCTTGTTTTTCTTTTTTTTTCTTTCTCTTTCTTCCTCTTTCTTTTTTTTTTCTTTTCTTTTCTTTCTAGTTTTTTCTTCTTCTTTTCTTCTACTTTTCACAACTAGCAAGAATCTGAATCTTAACAAATCAGATTTCAGTAAAGCAATTTACAAAGTGTTTCTATTTCTTTTTAGGGAACAACAAGAAAAGAACTAGCAAGGCAGATTTGTATTTGTGTGTCCAAATCAGATTTTCACGGTGTAGAAAAAAAATTGGAGATGGATATAGTGCAGGAAAGGTGTATATGATAGCAATGATTGCAATGGAGATATAAATTATGTAGTGGAGATATATATGGTGATGGTGATGGCAGCAGATATAGTGACCAAAACGTGACAAGAACTCAAAACTCTAAAAGCCTAACCCTAAGACCAGCAGCACGACTCAACCGATGTAAACCAAACTCAACAAGCCCGAACTAATCAATACTAGTAAAAGGCTCAAAAGGTCTATGGGATTATGGGAAACGAATCTACTATTTTTTTGTTGGCTTTTTCTGGACTTTAGGAAATTAAAAGCAAACTGAAATCTCTCACCGATGAAACCTTGCTCTGAATACCACTTGATGAGTGTGTGGGTGTCCCGATCTTTCGGTGGAGATTGATAACTATGATTTGACTGGAGAGACGTTCACGATCCGACTACAACCATCCAAGGACGCTGCGCCTTAGCGATCGATACACCAAATCCAGCGGTTGCTCACGATCTTGCGGATCACAACCAACCAAACCACTAGGGTTATTCCTGCAAGCAATCGAAGAACAAGCAAGAACAAGTAGAACAAGCACTCAATTGCAAATAAGAGATGAAGGATCAGATGTGATACACATGAAGGTGGGGTTCCGAATCAAGTAGAACGGATGGTCTAGTCGACACACGCGTCTACAAGGAAGTAGCAGCAGCTAAACTTTCATCTAAACAAAACCCAATCTGTTTGTGGTGGCTCTAGGGGATATAAGGAGGAGGGAGGACGACCACAAGGGTCCTAGTGTCGTCCTACAACCCTAGGATGAGTCCCTAATGGACTCAACTTTTACACGGGCCATCGGCCCAAAATAGGGTGACGCAGCACCGTTGGCAGAAAAGATCTCGGTATTAAATTGTCTACTGCGCACGCATCTGATAGGATATAGCTATGAGTCCGGACCCATTGGAAAGTAGACTTGATAAGCTTTCCAAAAAGTCCTATAACGTCCCAATCGGAGTCCGTATGAAGTCGTGGCAACTGTCGCAAGTTTGGACTCTTCTGCAGTCCGAATTGAACTTTCCAAAACGTGTTGGACTTGGACTCTTTGTTTCCTTGGATCCAAAGTGACGTGGTGGCCTGGTTGAGGACGTTAGGAACACTTGGATTTGGTCCCCAATCAACTTCATTGATCATCCATGCTTTCCATATGCAATCTAACCCTTCCTTGATCCATGTAAGCAATTCTGAGAATGAAAACATACACACTTCATAGTGCAGCACCCATTCATGAAATGTAACAATGATAAACCTCATATAGAATGGTTTCACCTTTGGTATAGAAGTGGTTGGCATGGTCATATCTAAGCCGGTGATGTCCTCATCAGTGGCGGCTGAGGGGTCGTTCGTTCGACCCCTAGTCCGTCATTCGGCGTCGAGGTGGCGGCCGAGGGGTTGTTTGGGTGATGGGCCCTTGTTTGCCGATTTGAGCGGTTGGTTTGTACCTGTCTTAAAAATGGTTGCTATGTTTAGCGTTAAATTAACGAAGGGTTTAGGGTACCCCTTACCTTCGTACCCGATAGTAGCCCCCGAGACCCCAGAGGAGTGATTAAGAACTCCTTTGGGGGCTATGATATGTGTTTTCTCGTAGGGAGTAAGGATTACCCGGAGCTTCTGCCCTTGGCCTGCAGGGTTAGTAAGAGGTTCGATTCTCCGTGGGGTGTGCGCGAGTGCACCCCGCGGGGGTAGCCCCCGAGGCCCCAAAGGAGTGATTAAGAACTCCTCTGGGGGCTATGATATGTTGTATCGAGGGGATTTAAGGTTACCTAGAGACGTGGCGCCCAACCAAGGGGTCGATTTCGTTTGCCAGGCTATGGGCGTTCCTTTCCCTAAAAAGAGAGGTGCTTGAGGGCGGCTGTCGAACCCTATCGAGGGCCAGCCTTCGCTCCCTCGAGCGTTACTGGAGTCATAGCGCCCCTCCCGAGAGGTCAACTCTATCTGCCAGGTCACGAGTGTTTTCGACCCTCTTTCGTCGAGGGGTGCCATGCGTAGTCGGGCCCTCAAGCCCTCGAATGGCTAGGCCTTCACTACCTCATAGCGTCCTTCCCACGGATCCTTGCATTCGGATTGTGGGATGAAGAGCATCGTGCTATCCTCGTTAGGACGAGCCTCGAAGTCCTCTATGAGCTAGTGTCGGGCATGAGTCCATTAAAAATGGTGCCCAGTATGGGTAAAAATCCGAGTGAGAACTCGTGCCCCATTCGATAGGGGTCGATTAGCAGCCCGGAGGCGTTCTCATTAAGTAAGACCGTATGGCTTACTAAGCAAGACCGTATGGCTTACCAAGGTGCCAACTCCGTTCGATGAGAGTTGGTGGCTCGATGCCTCCCAGCGTAGGGATCCTTAGGTATTCCTTGGTTATGCCTCGAATATGTCCTAGGGGACCTCGAGAGTTCGTTCTCGAGCTAGGGGCAAGCGCCTGGCCCCCCCGGGTCATCCCTGACTCGCGTACTCGAGGGCGGCTGTCGAACCTCGTTCGTGGGGCCAGCCTCCACTCCCTCAAGATTTTAGGATGATTCAAGGAGTCCGGTAACCATGGGTCCTTCCTGACCTCAGGTACTCAAGGGCGGCTGTCGAACCCTATGTAAGGGCCAGCCTTCGCTCCCTCAAGATTTGACGGATGGTTCGTCATCTGACACTAGCCTCCAAAGGTGGAGTCCTTCCCTGTGGAATGCGG